>JASAMV010004960.1:0-23577 GCA_030248065.1 Rhynchonema sp. JSB1_4
TTCATACAAATTGTAAGTTCTTACAAAAAAACGCTACAATTTGTACCCAGGTACAAAAGTCACTTCACGCAGTTACAATTGTGAGTGATACAATTGTAAGAAGTTACAATTGTAACTGGGTACAATTGTATCCAGCTACAAAAGAAAATTTTGTAACTCGCATTGTAAGAAAGAGAAAAATTGTAGCTGGGTGCACACCGGTGGGACCGTCCTAACTCGACACAATTTGATTGTTTATCCATTATTTGACCCGGGCCCGATTTTTTAAATAATTTTTATCATCTCTAGAAGCAATTTATTGGAAACTAATTTTATCAAACATGCGTTTTCATGGTTGCCTAAGCGAAAGAAAATTGTGCTATCGAAACATTTTCAGCTCTATTGTATCCAGCTACAAAAAATTGTGACTGGATACAAAATTATTGTGGAAAGTGGATTTACAATTGCTTGTAACTTTTGGCTACAATTTGTAAGTTTTTACTGTATGAAATAGAAAGTGCTCCCTGGTCTGATCAGACACGCATTGCAGTTTTAGATTTCAGTACGGTATGTGTACACACGTTTCCATCTTGTTTTTATGCCCCTCGCATCATATCGGGCTTACATGACATCTGTGGCCCAATGCAATCTCCCAGTCAGATCACCTTTATATTGCCACGTGGATCGAATCCGTCCAATTGTACGATCAATTCCAGCATTGTCCGTTGTACGTCCTCGCGTTCGTCGGATGCACGTTCGCCGCCTTGCAAAATCAGGGTAAGCTTGGGGTCAGAAATCTCAAATTTGAAAAAAATTTTTTTGCCGAACCGATGCTGTCGATTTCGTCGAAGAATATGATCGATGATTTCTTGCTGCGCGCCAGTTTGAATATCTCGCGCATCATGTGCGCGCCCTTGAAAATCAGGGTCAATGTTATTCCTTTCAGCGCTTTATACAATAATATGTTTCAGGTCTCGATGGTGATGGGAACACAGTTCCATTATTCATACATGATCGGGACTCGTTATTTTCGGTCACTATGACAAGCAGTCGGTCATTAAATTGGTTAACGGCGGATTTGAGAGAAAATATCGTTCAAAAATTTCCATAGGGTAAATGGATTACACCGTGGACAATTGGTTATAAATAAGTGAAAAAAATTTATGTCGCGCGTTTTATAACAACGAGGTTTGCTTTGACGATGCCATTTCACTGCAAAAGTTTGCACTAAACAAATATAAGCCCAGTCCAAGCCGAACCTCTCCCAAATATCGATGCACCAATTCGCTGCCAATCACGCGAATGAAGCACGCGTTTGTGTGATTGGCCACTGCACGTGCGCACAACGTCTTGCCCGTACCGGGTGGCCCAAATAGTAGCACACCTTTGGGCGCCTCGATGCCGAGCTTGACGAAACGTTCCGGCTGAAGATTGTTTTAGGGACGTTGTAAAACTGGTCCACAAGGGCCTGGCACAACGATAATGTGACTTTGTCGGGAACAACAACCAAATTTGAAAAAATATCTTGTAAAGGGTACGCCATAAATCATAAAACAAAACCAACCTGTAACAGTGACATTTCGATGACTTCTCTCAATTTAGCGATTTCGTCCGCGTATCCGCCGATTTGCTCATAGGTCACGTCCGGCTTGTCTTCAACCTGTGGGTGGGGAAGTGGCTTAGGGTGACCCAAAAGTAATGATGTGCGATTAATTTGCCTAAAAATCCACCCAAAGGCCGCCCACCGAGCACCTGTCAACGAGAGATAGAGAAGTTGTTCGACTTGGGTGTGAGTTTCATTCGATTCAGGCTGAAGCCTAAGCCCAAGCCTAAGCCTAAATGGCAAGCCTAAGCCAGAAAAATAATCCTAAGCTTAAGTCTAGTATGCTACAAAAATGGATGGATTTTTGAGCAAATAAATCAAACTTTGAGTAATGTTCAACAAATTTATGTAAATGCAAAATGTTTCACACCACCTCCATGGCCGCGACAAGTGGGTCGAGTTTGGTGGGTAGCGGTAGGGCGATCTTGTGTGGCTTTGAGGTCAATCTGGACAAATAATCAGCTATTTTATTGAGTTTTTTTTAAATGAAATAACTTAATTTCCTTGAAAAAAAACGGGGCGTTCCCCAACCCGACGCGTGTGCCCTCCTTTATGTCCTCTGGGTTCACAGATCGAAGCAACGTCACACAGTATTTGGACGGTTTCACCTCAACCACGTACCACGTCTCGTCCTTTTTCGGGCCTGAACGGCAGAAAATTAAGCACCAAAGACTTGGCATTGAAAGCTAAACAATGTGGACGGCATCAACCTTGGTTGATAGGATAGGTTTCGACATGGTCGGTCTAGTTCTTTGAATGCGCAAGCGCAGTAGTATGGTTTTTTAGATTTACCGGTGCCACTAACTTTATTTTGATGACCAACAGCGTAAAAGTTGTTCCCACTCAGCTGAGAAGCATCTCACACATAACATGGTTGACATCAGAGGGCGCATCAGTGAATTTAAAAAAGGCAAAAAATCACATGACCCAGTCAGGTCGGATCCGAACACTAAGGGTGGAATTTTCGAATCGGTGTAAAGGTCAGTTGGGCGTACAGGTCGGTGTAGAGTTCGGTCGAAAGCTCGGTGTAAACGTGAAACATTGCCTGTTATTAACGTGGAATGCTTCAAGTTTACACCGAGGTCGATCACACTGAGCTGTCGACCGAGCTTTCCACCGACCTTTACACCGTTTCGAAAATATCACCCTTAGAATACGCGACACGGTGTGTCCTGTCTTGTCCCCGCCCCGCCAGACCAACCCTGTTCAGTCAATACGGTGGTCACACGTCCAATCAACAACGGGGCCTCTGTCTGCAGGGTCAGTTCGTCGCTTTCCACATTCCAACTACTTTCATCCCCCAGACCCATGTCGTTGCATTGCAGCGCTGAGAATGTCTTATGTACAAACAAACATATCATGTGGAGTATTGGTGCCGTGCCTATAAGCGATTATATATGTACGCACAAAATTTTTGGCCGCTATGCGCTTTGCTGGCATAATGGATTGTGTGGCCCGGGGCTCAAAGTGGGTTGCGTTTGCGTGTCTGCGATTTCGTTGTTTCCCTGTGACGACTACCAGCGAAAAAGTTTCTCACGGGGAAACAATCCATTTTGCATATATACACGACCCGAAACAGCATGCATGACAGCAAAGTGCATTTACCGATCACATGTGTCCAGCACAAAAACATTCTGTGTAAGTGTCTTTAGTTTCAGATAACTTGTGCCGCTCCCCCCCCAGTACCATACCCTTAGCCAGCTTCATTTCGTTGAATAATTTCGCGATCATCACATCCAGCTGTGTGCATTCGCGTGCGTACGCCTGACGTCGATAGCGGTGCAGAATGTGTACGTCCTCTTCGTCTGTGTGTGGAACAATTAATAAATACATAGATTCGGAATTGAATGAACAGATTGAAAATATTGTAGAACTTTGGTTCGCGGCCATGCAGCTAAAATTTGGAACACCTGCAATATATACATTGTACTACTGTTACACGACAGGCAATTGTTTGTGTTACGACAAGCGGAAATCTCAAATGGCAAGCGTGTCCCGATCAGAAGTGGATGTCATCATCAATAAATGGTTCCGATCGCCCAGAAATTCCACCAATGGGCATGATAGTAACAATCGATGAATCGATGTAGTGCTTGCACAATTTATTCCGTTCTGGCTGGCATAATGTTTTACGGCACTGACCCAGTCCCATATCCGTGTTTGCACCAGAGTCAGCAACAGCAGACTGGTCATTTGTGTTCGTTGGCGTTGTTGTGGTCATGTTGATTTTGTCGTTGTTGTCCAGAAATGCGTTATTTTAGGAAAAAAATCTGGTTGTTGTGTTCTGTGCAAATATGTGAAATGAACACAGATAAAACTGACAACACAGCAAACGTGGGACGGTCGTCCTTATGTATGGTCCATCCATCAGCTCATTACACTTTTTTTCAGCTGAAAAGCTTGGTAGGATCCAGTGCTGTTCCGGTTCCGGTTGGCCTACGAAAAGGAAATGAAAGAGAGTGCCATGAGTTGATGGATGGACTATACTCGTGCATATGAAACTTTTTCCAACATATCGGATTGTACAACATCGCAACAACAATTCCAGACTATGCGTTGTTTGGCACTTTTTCCAAACAAAAGCGGCAATACGATTTATGTAACAAAGCTGATAAGGAAGATTATGGCAAAACATCTGACTCGATGCAAATAATCAATCTGTTTCATGTTCTCCAAGTCACACGACAGATGGTTGTGATAGGTTTTACACAACATCATGTCTGCAAATTCATAACTATTCATTTTTTCACACAATCTGATCACAATTCAACGCCCAAATCAACACAACATCTGAATGCATCCAACACTTGGCCAGTGGTCGCCGCATCCAAGCACCTGCTATCAGCATATCGTTCATTGAGTGTGCGATCAAACAACGTCAACGCAGTTGATGTTTCACAATTATCGTCATCATTATCGACATCCAATTGAAACATCTGTCTCCCAAGTGCATCCAATTGTTGGGTCCCATCAGCCAGTGACCGAGTCTGCTCAATGACCAATTGCAGTGTCAATGTTGGATTCAGTGCTACCTGCATTCGGTTAAACGCCCTTGATGCCTGACATCTGACGTCAACATGTTCGTCGAGCAGAAGACGCACGAGTAATAGGTGCAGTGAAACATCAGCTGAAACATAGGGGTTCTGGATAGTAAGGAGCTCTTCTTTGGTATTAACTGTTCGCAACCATATATTGGTAGCACAATGACTTTATAAGAATTGGTCAAATTTTTTTCCTGAATCGTAAAGAGGGAAAGTGACGGGGCAGTGACGTTGCGTTGCGCAATCGCACACAAAACATGCAGTCACCAAAATGTTTCAAACCCGCAGCAACGTGGGTGCTCTGCTGGATTATTTTCAGGTGAAAATGTTTCGTGAGAATCACAAATAGCACAGTGGCTAAGAGTGACTGAACGTGAAAATCAGGATTCATTTGATGAATTCTTATACAGGTCATTGTGCGACCAATACAAGCACGGATCGATCCAGTCACCACGTCGTGATCTAGATGGGATACACTGATTCAAGATATGCAGGGTATGCTAAAGTGTGAGATCTGTGTGCATCTTGAAAATTTAGAGAAAACCCGGCGGATCGTTTAGTAGTCAACGTTTACCGTGTCAGGCGTTTACGATTACCTTAGCCACATGAATATAAGCTGAAACATTAATCAGATGGCAAATAAATAGGCCACAAACACCAACCATTCACAGCCAGATGCACAGCCGGCCACAATTTCGCCGCCGTCCAGCGACATTGCACAGTTTGATGCTGGTCGGTCAGTTTTGTGATCCAGTGAAACATTAGTTCGATCTGAGCAGTGCGATCGCCACAGCCGTCGTCTGTGAATTGTTGATTGCTGCAAAGCAGCTCGAACAGAAGACAGCGCGTTTTGGAACTGCAAATTTGGGTAATTGTTGTTTTCATCACACTCGATGTCATAGTAGTTGGTGCCGGACAGGGATTGAGGAGATTTTCGGGCAGCCGTTCAGTGGTCAACGCAACGAAGCCAAAGCAGCCCGAAATGAAACATGACATGTGGCTGCGTGGACGATGTGCGGGGACCACATGAACATAAGCCAGATTTTTTGTGCATCACTCAATAATCCGCTGAAGCAAAGACTCAAGCACAGACGTCAGCAACATCATAATGCCTAAGCACGAGCGTGCTTGGTGGTGTCCCTGGCAATACATAGTGATTTGGACGCATAAAGATCAAATTTGCAAAAAATGATCACAAAATAGTACAACCAAACAACATACTTTTTCAGTCGTTCACTAAGCATCCGCCAGTCGGTCAGTGTCAGACGAACGGGGTGCCCGTGCCTGATCCAACAGCGCAAAACCTGAAATAACGTCACCAAAATTATTTTTGTGTGCTTTTTGGTTGCAGACTTGGGCATCAAACTTTGCCAGACAGTCGGTGCACTCGGTGATCGTCACAGTCACAACGGTGGCCCGGAAATGTTGGCACCCCGCCAAGTCTGTCTCCATGCGTCCCGTATACCAACCTTTCTCACATACCGCTCCGGTGCGGTCACCATTTGCTGCACACTTGGCATTATTCCAACAGTTGCTACACGACGTTGACATAGCCCGGCATAGAATGGCACGATGCATGTGGTGGTAGCAGGTGCTTGAAACATCACTTCATCATCATCAACGCACACTCGACCGAACAAGTACGCCAGTGCGCACGCACAGTCACGCCGTTGCACTACTGTGCGCACTGTTTCGGTGATCAAACCTTGATTGGCAGCGGTGAAACCATCACAATCCGATATCAGCTCGAATAGCAGATGCAGATTGAGGGTGCACCTGAGTATTGCCTGATTCGTAAAGGTGACTGGTTTCATGCGTCATACACACAAGAATGCTAACGTTGACTTACAGTGCTGTTGGCTTGTTGACAATCATTCGCAGTTGGTCGCTGAGGTAATTGTGGATTTCGGTGTGGGTTTCGGACAACCGATCATCAAACAGACATGCCCGACCCTGAAGTAACTAGCAGGCATAAAAATGGATGGATGTAGCGTGTTTTTTTATTACACCTTTTGCCTACAGTATTCTCACAAATGCGCCAGGGCCCGGCCACAGAAATGGATTACGTTTACCTGAACTTAACCGAAACGTAAAGCAAATTTTTGCTCCTTGATTGTTCCATGGCGGTTGATACTTGCAGTATCGATACAGTATACAACATTAACATGTCAAAATACAAAAACAATTGCTTGACTTGCCTCAATACTTAAAAAACGCGGATCAAAAATTTACGGGTTCCTGTAAAGTAATTACCAAGCGAAACCTAGGCGTAATTAGATCTCCAAAAATATTAAAATATACATTTTTTTAATTCTTCTGTTCACAACTAATCTTTTGTCATACTCTCGCATCCTTCTGTGGACCAGCTCATCAACAGTGCGATGCGAACGCACTAGATGGGTAAAAAGCTAAATCCAAGGCAATTTTACAACATTTTCTAAAAAATTTATCCCAATCACACACCCACCATCAATAAAGCCGCATTCAGCACGTTTTGCCGATCGACATTGTCGATTGATTGTCGCATTACCGATCGCATGATCAACATCAATTCGTCGATATCGGCCACCGTGCACAGTACCTGTACGCACAAACGTCGAATGTGCCACAAACGGGCGTGAAGCAACAGACGCACTAGACGGGGCACGAATGGGTGCAACTGGAATAATAGGGTATGGCACTTATGTAGATAATTAGTGTCGTCTCTGGCTTATGCTAATGTTGTCAACGTAACTGCCCATGTGTCGCGCAAACGCAGCAGGATGTTGTCGTTGTCGCCAACGACAGTTTGACCTCGAGAACTACCAAAATTCACCATTTTACGAATAAAAATGTCAAAAAATTGGTTGCTACTGCAAGAAAACCCTGTTTTAAGCACCAAGACCAATATTTGGCACTTTTAGAAAATTTTTGGGGTCATTTTTTCAAAAATTCCCTCGAGTATGGGAAATTTTTGGATTTTTGGAGAAACCCCCTGGCATGGGTTGCACACACATTCTCACCCGCAGGTCACCCCCCCCCACCCCCCCGGATAGCAGGATGAAAAAGGCCACGATTACGATCACGGAGCTGCAAACGTCCGCTGTTTTTTTTCAAGCGACATCAATAAGCTGCATCCAACCGTGAAACATCAACCAGCCGGCTCACCTTGTACATCTCGTCAGTGGCGCACTGTCTCAATCTGCCGAGCACAGCCAGTGCACCAAACAGACTGCTTTCGTGCGCTGCGGTCCCGGTCGATGTTGGTGACCAATCAAGCGTGCACAACAGACAATCGTATATGGATGGGTAGCTGTGCGAAATTTAGCTGTCGACATAATTATATGGAAATTGCAGATCGGCTTTAGGTTCGGTTTTGTCTTCAATTTTTTTCATATTATGTAAGTTGTGGTAGAAAAAAATTTGGCGCATAACCAAGCCGGTTCGGTGATGACCAATCCTGATAGGGATTGGGTCTTTTTTTCACGAAAACGGACAAATAACAAAAGTAAAATACCGACCGATGAAAGAACACACGAGCGCTGAGTGTGTTGGCTTCGGGCACCAGTTCCCAATGTCGGGCGCGGGCGGTCACCTCAGGCAGCACCTGATGAACAAAAGCAACGAAGTTTGTTTGACCAGAACTAGACATGGCTTGGCAAATGCCTTGGCCCCAAGCAATAACGCTTCACTCGATTCTTGAGAAGGGTCGGCGGAATGGTGAAGAGCCTCATACAGCAGCGAGCTCATACCCTGTCAAATTGGTATCATGCCCGTTGCTCTGCCACAAAGCTATCGAACGGCAAGATTTGGACGCAAAGCTTCTGATCATATACCATACATGCGCAATTGTTTGTATTGCGAAACTCACATTGCTCGTGCCCATTAGCACGCTTCGCAGAATGCAGCATGGATTCAATACCCGCGACCGCGTGGCCCAAACTATACACCGTTCAAAAGAACAAAAGTTACAAAAGTATCTAAATGTACCTGAACGACACCGAACATTTTCACCATCAACGCGCTGAATAACTGATTGGCGGCGTTTCTGAGTGGCCACGCAACTGACTGCCAGTTGACTGACAACGTGTAGATTGTGGCCTGGACAGCGTCGGACACAAACGGCAGCACCGACTCGGATAGTTTGGCGTGACGGTAGATGGCACGCAGGATGTTGCACGCGTGCACGCTGTGAATGAACGCCATGAATGAAATTAAAAGAAAGACCACAGAAATTGATCAAGCGAATGCCTCAACCCACCGATTATTCAAATGCACTTGCTCATCATTGACCACAGCCAACAGCGTGTTCATCACATTGTGAAACATCAGCTGGTCAACATCGTAGGCAATCAGTATGGAAATGACCAGGAATGGCAGGCCGGCACTGCGACGTGTCACGCACAAATCCGGCGCCTCTGCAATGGGAACGGGGCACAAATGTGCGGTGTGTTGGGACTGGGCAATGTCGGGTGTTGGCACCCAAGAAAGGGCATGTGTCGGGACCCCCCGGGCTCCCGATCCACGAACGAGAGGTGCACCATGACATGGACAGCGCGAATTCGCTGCCTTTCACGGACGACCCTGATCAAGAACAGGCATTTAGATCGTCATACGTACCTTGCGCACCGGACAGCCGTTCGAGCGTGTCCGTTAACAAGACCAACGGCTTTCGGGCGATCAGATCGATTCCGCCGGAAATTTTGCAAAACATTTTTAGATTTTGTTATTTTGAGCACAGTCGGCTGTCCAGTACCTCGTCTCAATCGTCTACAAAGTGCCCCGAATCCAACGTCAGCCGTCTCAAACGCGCCACGATGTGTGCACACAGTCAACATCGACACAAAATGGTTGAACATTCGATTGGTCTGAAATTATCGTGGTGCCTGATTTCGCGAGGAAATCTTGCAAAATAAAATAAAAAATAAAATTCCAAGATCCCCCCTACACACCAACCATATGTGACTCAACAGGCACAACGCTCAAAGGCACATGCTCACAGACAGTCTGGTATAAACAGCTGATCTCTTTAGCACAGCGCCACGCGCACACCAGCAATTGTTGACAGGCAATCGTGCGAGCGTTCAGATCATCTAATTTAAAAAAATGTACAAAATGGCAACGAAATCACTTAAATCATATTTTAATATCAAAATTTGATCACCTCACCAAATGTGCGCTCGAAACTTTCCGGCAGATATCCTTCTGGTGACTGGCTGCAGATCACCACCGACATCAGCTGCGTGATGCGATCGCAATCGATGATCAAACGTTCCAAATACGTCGACCAGGCTGGGCTAAAAATGGATAGATTTTGGGACATATGTCAGAAGTATATTCTTGGGTTAGAAAAAAGGTGCAGTTTCCCCGCTCTAGATGGAGCGATATCAAACTTGGTCATAGGATCTGATCGGACATGTCTTGGTCACGTGACGTCTTGGTCTTGGACTAAAACCTATTTACTTGAGCCACTAAAAACTTGTTCCCCGACATAAAATGAATAACTTTTAAGCTGGCCGAGAGTAGTGGTTCAAGTAAATCGCTTAATATCTTAAACGCGAAAATCACACGTCGTGGTAACCAAGGGCAGTCTGATCCGATCATTAAGTTTGATATCGCTTAAATTGAATTGACTAAGACAACAACGAGCAACATTTTGAATCAAAGCCATTAAATAGTAGCGGATTCACAAAGTAAACACGGTGGGAAATACAAGAAGTGGAATACTACACCAACACGAGCCCGATTTCGGAGTTGGTGCACCAGCAAAATGAAAAGAAAAAGAAATGCCCATGCACCACGTTTTATTCTTCAGCGTGTAACGTTTCCCAAATCAGCAGCCACGTATGAATGTTTCACTAATCTACCACCTCCGAAATCGGGCTCGTGTTGGCGTAGTGGTACTTTACCTGTCAAAACTGAACGCGAACTTTTCCCTATTTGCGGCCCAAGCCAGCACCGAATGTATGACGTACACACAGCCATACATGGGCGCATCATGAACCGTGTGCAGCAGCGAATCAGCACTCCTCGTCAGTTGGCCATGTAGCCAATCAGCGCACAACTGGCACAGTGCCAACAGGTTGGTCTTGATATCCAGCTGATCGCTGACTGGCTGTTGTTGCGATTTGAAATCGTAGACGGTCAACGCGAACATGTATCGGACAGCAGCCACGTGAGTGTCGTGTGTGCGAAGACTAGTGGTCAGACGGGCGGTGTCGGATACGTAGGATGCACAATCCTGCAAGAAACTAATGGATCACTCATAATTTTTCCACGATACATGATTATGCGGGTTGTGGAATCGCGATCGGTCTCAGACTTAAGAACACCGCGCCTACCCACAGCAACAACAACATTCAAGCATCAAACATTCAACGAGAGTATACATATTTCGTGGTTCCCCGAAAGCACTGATCAAATCGCTTCTACACTTGTCAAAGGTACGATACTCGAGAATTTCTAAATGTCCGCAATTAAAAGCCAAATCGCACCACCACACCCCAAATAGGAAACCGCGGCCCCAGAGCCATGTTCACTAGGTTCCGCCGTCAGTTTATAAGAAACACAACCAACAACAAATACCCCTATCGCGGTCAACAGTGTTTGTCGATGGAAACATGCGAGACACGTCAATGCCAGCTGTTGATGCGCTGGGTACGGGTCATCCAATGCCTGAATCAGGGATGTCGCCAGTGCGACTCGATGCAGCCAATCAGCGATCGCGCACTGGTCGAACGTCGCATCTGAGAGCGATGGGTACAGCGTAGTTGGGGGGGGGGGAGGTTTGGCGGCAACGCCCCCAACCCCCAAGCGTGGGTCACCTATCTGTGTATGTCTGTCAACCGAATAAATCTATACCCCATCATGGGCGTGGTCGGTTATCAATCTCTATGGTGGGGTTTCTGGAGTGTCAGCACTGACGATAACCTGGTGCACCGCCTGGCAGTAAGGCGAAACGGACAAAAACTAACTGCAGTGACATCATTGCATTAAACCAAGATACCGTAAAAATTGTTCCCGGCTTGTAGGTACAAAAAGCTTTTCTGCCAGTCAAAACGTGTCAACTGTAAACCTTGAGCAACACGTTCCGTAACGAGAGCGGATCGCTGACAAGACCAACACTGGAATTTAGTCTTCGTTAATGAGAGATTTTAAAAAATGCCTGCTAGCTAACGTTTATCAGCGGAGTGTAAATGCGCCGGGTGGAGGATCAATGACAGCAAATGGAGCACGAAGGAGCGACAGTTCAAATGTGCGAGATTGGTCACGATGAAATCGTACAACCACGTGAAGAACTCCTGTGCAGATAATGTAGAATAGGGGCGAAAAGTTGGCAGCTCGATAAAAAGAAACGACAGAAACGGGGATATTATTAGAGAAAGTCAGAACTGTCAGCACGATATTCTTCAGGAAAAAAAGTAGCTCAGTCACCTTGTAGTTGTCCAGTAACCCTGACTGATCGAGTTTACCACCACAGCTTCTGGCCTCCGCTTGACCACTGTCGCGGAATCGGACCAGCAGCTGCAAACAGGAACGTCAAAAAGGTTGTTGTTGCGGTGGTGATGTTTCAGGGAGCGTAAAATTAGCTGGAGTCACGTGATGAGCACATGGTGCACCGCCCGTCTGCGTGAGAACGTCGCAAAATGGCAACAAAGAACACATTTCGGTACACATTCACCATACAGCCCACCTTTGTTCGCAGTGACGTTATAAGGACCAGGCATTTTTCGGTCAGAAACAAGCCATATAAACTATTATGGAGTTGTAATCAGAGGGTTAACGACAGATTCGGGGGACCAAAGTAGCGGTTAGAGATAAACATTAATTACATGGAGGGTGACACTTTCATAATAAAGAGGGCAGATGATGTACTCACACTTTTGATCGCCGTCAAGATTTTCTGTCTCAACACAACGGCTTGTTCATTGACATTGGTCAACAGAAACAATCGCATCATCTGCAGATCACCTTGACTGACAGGTGCGGCCGTGCGATGGTGTTCGCACAGCAGTTGCAGCCCACGGATTCGCAGCTGTGAATATTGGGCATGAGTGAAACATCATAGCACAAGTAACCACTTTCGGTTCGACTTTTCGCATGCGCATGCGCCGACGAAGCATTTCAACATTTTTGTTTCATATAGTACTTTCTGACGGCACACAAATGTTGATCAGCGAGTACTCCGCAGCATTTGTAAAATAGAGGTCAAGGAAAAGTTAACAAGCTTAGAGCTCCATTCACCGCCAGCGAGTGAGAAATGTTTACATGATCGCCCAAAGACATTAGACCAATGTTCCCATTTGAGTAGACCTCATACCTGTACATCCACATCCACCAGAGCCCGACCAATCAACTTTGAGATTGTGTCCTTCTGTTCACACCGATGTTCATACATGGGCACGCGTGCGCTGTACGTTCTGAACCATCGCAACATCATCAACAACAGGCCGGTGGTGGAAGACTGGGCGGCTTGCACATGGTCGAACACGCAGCTCGCAGCTGATGGACATTGGCGTACGAACTCGGGCAGAAATTTCTGCAATTGCAGGCACAAGAGGTGGGCATGCATGGAAATGAAGCGCTTGCGTTGACCTTAGAAGAATAATCGTGTCCCGGCTGGAGCCTTGTTGTTACGCACAAGATCACTGGAATTTTTATTGCAGAAACAAACATGTAGTTTACGAACAGGCTTGTTGTGTTGTGTTGCTTATTGTGTTGATTACGTTCAGGCTATGACAGAGGAAACAATGCGAATAAAGTCAGAAAATTATACTTTTCTGAAATACGATGAATCAATGTCACAATAATGTGCCTTGGATGGCGGGCTTAGCTCAAGTTCACCGATATTGTGTGTTGCGACCTGACTGCTTCTTTTACGTTCATGCACAGGTCTCTTTTTTTATGAAAGGTTTATCATTGTAGCTTTTTATCGTGATATCTGTCCCGCATAATCCCGTGATATCGGATTCGAATCATCCGTTATTTATTTCGATCGTGGATTTTGTGGACCTTGACTCCGATGCTCGAACTGATGTAAATGGTACCCCAACATGTACTTTCGCCACGGGAACCAGGTGCATAAACTTGCTTTTGCATTTGGGATAGACAACTTGGTTGGATGACTCGTGTTGGCACACGTCAATTCAGTGTCATATTACGAACCACTGTGGCACGCGTCCATTCAGTGTCGAATTTCATACACACTTGAGCAAAACCTGTCCACTGTTTGTCACAGCAGTTAGCTTCCGATCATATTTGACCGTCAGGTTCTGAACGCAAGACAACCAGGATGGCCACAGTTAGCGATGCCTCTGCTCCTTTCCTGCGGTTAGCTCACAGCTCTTACCCTCCATACCGTTATCCATGTTCATTCGAATCCAACTTGGCTTCGACCAAAGAGTGTCAATATCCAGGAACAGATGCGGAAGTGACACATTCATTTCTGACCAAGGCGAACATCAGTTATTCACTGCGCATGGTTCCGACCGAACTGATTTTGGAGAAAGGAAACTTTAGTGCGCTTTACAGCATGATTGACAACGGAGAGGTCGATGGCGGCTCCATGACTTTTGCAGTGAATGCTCACCGACTGGCGAACTACCAATTCACATACACATTTCCGATCCTTCCTGACATAGTGGCGCTGAGCTCGTTGAATTCGCATCGGAATCAAGTCGGCTCGTTGCGTCCAGCCTACTGGCTGCATACGTTCACAGTGTTCGATTGGCCTATCTGGCTCTGTTTAATCGCCCTATTTCTGGCATTTCGCTTGTATTTATACCTCTGGCATCAAATACTACAGCGTGACGATGCACATCACTGTGCGCTAACGAAGAAAACTGTTGGGTTGACCTTAGCGTGGATCAGCTTCTTCATCGCACTGTTCGCGTCATTGTGCAGTGGTGGAATTCTCAGCAGCATCCTGCAACCGGTTCATCAAAAACGATTTCAGCACGTCGACGAAATACCAGAGGCAATAGCAACCGGTGAATTCGCTGTCTGGTCGAGGCATGGCAGTTGGATAGGTACTTTGCGTGACCAAGGCATAACGCCGTTCCAAAAGAACCTGAAGGTAGCACTTAAAGTCAACCCATTCAGAGAAATCGACGAGCACTCCAACATGAATCTATCAAATATACTGAAGTTAATTCGAAAGAACACGGATATAATTATACAGCCACTTCCCATTATTCGAGCTGATCCCGAATATTGCGAACACAATTACGAGCACGTTCTCATTGACATAGGTTTGGTTCATCTACGACTTATGCACGGCCAGTACATATATGGCGGTATCTTTTATTGCCAGCCGTTTCAGATTTGTTTGGAGTTCGACAAGTTGGACTGATGTTTCACAAAAACGTGTCCCAAGCAGTGATCAAGCGGCTGGACAACGTTATAGCGAAACACGCTGACTTGATGAGCAGCGTATCGGACAGATACAGCGAATTGCATCCGACGAATAATCCGACGACATGCAATCTAGGCAAGAAGGCTCTGGATAAGGCAGAAGGTGATCCGTTTGAAATAACACATTTTATCGGCATCTATGTGTTACTGGTGGCAGGCTGTTCACTAGCACTCGCAGTTTTTGTGGCAGAGTTTGGTTATTCACGGTGTCGAAGACTCGTAGAAATAGTCCACAATGGCAACGGAGTGGATGGCCCAAACTGATATGTTTATGGAGCAAGTAAACCTGTTTGATTGATTTATGAATCATGTTTCAGGAATTCATCATATGTTAACTTTGAACTGATGCTTAATTTGTATTGCATGCAACTAGATCTTGTGTGCAAGTATGAATTTCTGACTGAAGGTACCTACATACAACTATCCGATTGAAGCACAAGTGAAGCCACAAGCGCCGCGACAGTCGTCAAAGTCTTATTTGTCAACCTGTCTATGTTTACTTTGAACGACCATCATGAAAACGCAGCAAAAAGCATCAAACACTGTCTGGCACTGAAGTTGTCTGGTAGACGACACCCACGCCTGGGGCTACAATAACCCGCGCAATCATAATACAAGCATCACCACCGACCACGATGAGTGTCAACGATAAGAGACTCGGCTTACAGCATCTACACTCCGAAAGTTGATCCATATTGTTTTCAGGACAACAGACTTTTTCGGTAGTCATACTATAGACAGCTGACCTAGGTTTGGGGTTTCAACGACATTACTGTTCCTAGGAAGAACTGGACACACGACAATGGAAAATAAACTGCTTTACAAAATAACTAAAGCAGCGAACAAAGGCCATCAGTTGCAATTCGAATGAGCCGCTTGTTTTGGGATCCACATCCTATTGTCATCCGCAGCAGTTTTGTATTTTAAATTTTGAAGTGCGCTAAAGCGTGCTGTGAAGGCGTTTAAGCGTGTTGTTATAAGTATAAATAAAATGTCGTTTGATGTAAAGAACACCAACAATGTAACCAGTCAGTACCAGTTATTGACTGCACAATGCAAATGGGTTGATAGGAAGCATTCCCAATGCAGCACAACGAAGCGTTTGGAACACGCACAGATAAATCTGTGCTGTTTGTTATCAGTTCGACACCAAGACACCTGCAGCGTCTGCACATTACCGGGAGCAACGTTGAGTGTCCCACTTCAGTTGTTCCAGTGCATAGCAGGCTACTGAACGATGCAGTTTGCAACTATTTTTGGTGTGCTTGTCAGCTTTGTTGGAGTGACCATCGCCATGCACTGCCATTCGAGGCATTTTGACCAACTGGTTGACCAAAGCATGGGGCAACGTTGGAACGAGGTGAACGAGCGCTTTTTCTCAACATAATAGCTTTCCCACATGCGGGACACCAATCCTGAGAAGTTCATGCAGGTGTTTCCCGAGGGCCAGCAGCGACACACGGCCGACACTCGCTGTTCGGTGTACGATGAGGCGAACGGCGGCCGATGCAGCACGATTATCGTCACTGACAAACGCAAGTCGATCCCATCGAAATGCCATTCATTGATGTGTGCGGGCGGCGCACGGCGATCATAAATTTGTCCACTTGGCGTTGTTGCAGTGGCAGACACGTCGCGCAGCTACGACCGATGGAGTGTGGTGACGATGGCCAGCGTGAGACAGACCTGTTGTGATCCCGTGCCGCCGGGATCGCGGCCGAGCTGGTCGTGCGATCGAACCGGACTTCGTCACGAGCAACACATGCGCGGTGGCAAACTGAGTGTGAAATGCGAGAACGCCGGCGGATTCGTACGCAAAATGGTCGGTCGTTGCGTTGGTTGTTGATCGTGCTCTTCTCTTGACAACCACAAAAGGCCCTTTGTGCCCGCCAGCGCAAATCGCAATTGAGATGGGCCCCATGGACAACACAGCCCCGACGGTGGAAAGTAATAAAGACAATGTATTTTAACGCAAACTACGTCTTTTTTCGCTGGTTTCGTGGTTTTCGTCAAAAGCGACGAATAAATATCCCATAGCGAATAAAAGTTACGCTCAGGCCCAATCAAAAGCGACGAATAAGCGAAACTAACTGAGAAACTCTGTTGCCAGCACGGGATACCATCAAGGAGCGGGACACTCCACAATTGTGACAGACGTTGACACGTTGACACCGTGTGTCATTCACACCCTCATTGTTAACCAAAAGTCGTTATTTGAGAGCAAATAATTTTATTCAGGTCATATTCGACTGCTCAGACCCACACTGTGAGCTGCCGCAGAGCGAATGGTCACAATACAGCGAAATGTACTGGGAAAAGTGCTAGACAATGAATGCAGAAACGTTGATGGTGATAAAGAAATAAAGTTAGGCAATTGCGTTGGAACATTCAAATTCAGCGTTATAACTATCATAACTTTACGGTTCGTGAAACATTAGGTGTTTCTTCAATCCTTTGTCAATGTGATATGAATGAGAATGATTCATACTTGTTTGTTACCAGTGTTTCAATTGGAAATCAAAGAAACTTAAAAAGCAACAGCGCGTCGCATTGTTGTTTTCAACCAACCTCATACAACACATTGAGTTGCCATGATGAAACATCAGCGGTGAGTACCTTGCCAATCGTATGAACCCATTCGGAGAACTGCTCGTCCTTAGCACCATTCACAAGGAAGCACACCAGATCGGTGACCTGGGCGAACGTGGTGAAGCTTGGTCGGTCGATTAATTGAAAACAAATGGGCTGGTATAAATATTTATCAAACGTTGCTATCGGAATTTTGTGTCAGCAATATTTCGAAATGTATTGATATCACACTGAATTCTTGATTCCAGTGAATATGCTATGAAGTGAACAATAATACCGATCGAAGTGGAGTGGGTTGACAGCATACCCGAAAACCCAGCCGATAACAGACACACATACCGCAAGGGTGACCGGGTGCGACTCAGACGCACTGGATAGGACGGACGCGGGAAACCTCGGATCCTGATGTTTCATCAGCCTGTTCAATTGATCGGCCGTCATATGCCAATGTCTGCACATGTGCATCAGCGCGCGATATTTGGCGCGTTGCGTGTGTGACTGTGCCAGCAGATGTTTCACTAGACGTTCACGCAGAGCGCATGATGATGACGGGTGAGCTTTGCATGCACAAGCGTTGCAATGGTATTGGTGTAGAGTGATTAGATTCACAAATGAATCTAGAGATTCGTAACGGATGACCTAAAAAAGGAAATGGATTTTTACTGCAAAATTTGGCGTTCATTCCTTCCACCGTTAGTGGATGTTGCAGAACCTTTTTGTTTATGATAATTTTGATATCGTGCGCGCAAGATTGCCACCGAACAACGAAACTAGCGAACAAAGGTTATTCTGCGGTGAAACCAAATCACCAAAAAAATAATGAATTCCGATTATTTCACCATAAAGAGGTTAGATCCTGATGGACCCAAATTTTAAAGACAGACCTCAATCTGATGATCAAACGAAGCGATCGCCAAGTTAAATACGGTCTCTTCAAATGAGCCGCAGTCGATCCTTGCTTTGCTGAAACTGGTATTTGGGATCACTTACGATATTTTAAATTCGATCAAATAGACTAAACCAACTGACAGAAGTGTTTCGGTCACTTGGCGCATCAGACGGCTGGTCAACACTGCAATCGTTGGATGATCCGTAAACCTGAAAAAAATGGTTCGGTAACGTCTTGAAATACGTCAACTTCTATTGGTCGCACAATGACCATATAAGAATTCATCAAAATCAATCCTGATTTTCACGTTCAGTCACTCTTAACTACTGTGCTATTTGTGATTCTCACAAAACACTTTCACCTGAAAATAATCCAGCAAATCAACCACGTTGGCGCAGGTCTGAAACATTCGCATCTACATGCTTTGTGTGCGATTGCGCAACACAACGTCACCATCCCGTCACTTTCCCTCTTTACGATTCAGGAAAAAAATTTGACCAATTCTTATAAAGTCATTGTGCAACCAATATCAATATTGAATATTTCATTTTGTCTCGATCATCTGATGCCATAAAAGCACAACAATTACAAACCTCTGCCCGAACCGTGTGCAAAGCGGCAGAAGCCGATCGCGCGCAAAACAGTCATGCTCAGGGCAACAATTTTCAATCAGATCCCGATTTGGTGCACCTCGAACCCAGTCCAATAACCGCGTTAGTGCCCTCTCCGTCTCAGTTACCGACCAAGTGTCACTGTTTCTCAGCGCGTCGCACCATGTGCCGGAGGATGTCATCGTACCTGTGAAATGTTTGTTTATTCATTTGTTTTTCAATCTTTTGTTGGTTTTTTAACAAGTCCCCATTTTCAAGGTATAGCATCCTGCATCCAATTTTTAGAAGTGTGGACTGTGTCGGGTGCTTACGTGCATGACGACATACTGCTATTTCGCACATTTTACCCTCATCATCACCGCTATTATGTTATGACCCAACCCAGACGTCAACAACAAAACTGGGCCGACCGACACATCAACAAACGTGTGCACGCTCAACTGATTTATTTGGCTGCGCCTTTGCCTGACATCTGAACCACCCATCAAACCGACTGAATGTAACACAGCAGCACGGAAATATGGAACACACAGACAAGAGCGAAAAACGCCGATAAGCGCGAATACACCGTTTGCTCTAGCTTGGGAGGAATCATTATCGTCGAATCATATCATTTTGCTGAGTACAGTTTATGTTCCGAAAACAGAGACAACGCCATCCACGTACCTGACAATTTGTCACATAATCTATGTATATTTACCAAACAACGACCACACAAAGTGAGCAAGAAAACAACTCCACGGGCAACGACAACAACAACAACAAACTCAGCGGGGTGCACTCGTGTGCACCCAAGCAGCAAGTGCACTTCGGAGCTCGAAAGAAAAAGAAGTCGAAGCACTTATTTTGATGCTTTGGTCGGTGGTGATGATCGGCCCGGAAATGTCGGCAGCCAATCAGATAATCGCCGATTTGAATCTCAAACCGCATCCGTCCGAAAACGGATACATGAGCGTCAGCCAGCACAATTCAGCAGCAACAGCTGACAACGGGTCACTGCCGGCAGCCAATACCGTACAATTTCTGTACAAAAAAGGCACGCACGCGCCCTGGCACCGAATGAAGGTGTCGGATCTGATCTGGGTGCACCAAACCGGAGGAGTTATGATCGTGAGTGCATGCTTGATGGTTTTTTGGTACTTTATGTGAACGACTGGCACGATGGCCGATGTTTGTGTATGTACTTCCCTCGATGGGCAGGGAATCGCAATCGTTGCTTGCGACGGACACGGCTGTTCTTGAATTTTGTGTGATGGGGTACCGTCCACAGCACCCTGCTTATGGCGAGTCTGCATGTCGTAGAACAAATACTCCATGGTGGTGACCGACCATTTGATCCCAAGCGGAATAGTCTTACTCCGTGCATTCTCTCGCGGTGACAGAAGCGGGGTCTCGATTTGATGGTCAAGAAATAAAATAGGCTGAATCTTCCTGGCCGGCCGGTATGCACTTTGCTGGCTTTCTGGATTAGGTATTGGCACAAACGAGAAACAACACACCACAACCACCAACACCCCCACCCCCCCCCCCATAGACTTTTGCCAATTATACGCCATTGTGGTGAGGCATACTATGATATTTTCGAAACGGTGTAAAGGTCAGTTGGGTGTAAAGGTCATTGGAAAGCTCGGTCTGCAGCTCAGTGTAATAGACCTCGGTGTAAACTTGAAACATTCCACGTTAATAACAGGCAATGTTTCACGTTTACACCGAGCTACCCGACCGAGCTTTCGACCGAACTTTACACCGACCTTTACGCCCAACTGACCTTTACACCGTTTCGAAAATTCCACCCTATACCTATGGCGTCAAGATCACCACCCAGCCATTGCAACGAAGCTTTAAAAGTGCGGTTTCGACCTACTGGAGACCAACATATCGTTCACGGACCTTTACGAACACAGGGGCGTTTCACTGAAAATATGGAGATTTCGCTGTTCGTTCAGATTCACACCCTCTGTCCGCTCACCGGTGTGCACAACACCATCGAACTGCAACCTAACCGAGTGATACGTATCGCCGCCGACACTTGGTTCGCAGCGCACGTCGCCGATAACGCTGATTTCAGTTTGTTCGCGGTCGTTACGTCACCAGGTTACTGATTGATACCTGTCACGTTATGATTCGATTGGATCGGACCATTTGAAATCAAAGAACGTGTTGAGATTCTGCTAATGACCACATTATGATCGGTATCAAACACGGTGGTCTGCATCAGCCTTGATCACGTTCCTAAACATTTCTTAGATCAACGGATCGGTCTGATTTTGACCAGCGCTATGGCTGCTTTCTTCTGAGATAGCTAACAAAGAACAAGTTCTGCTGGTCGCAATCAAAATTTCTAGTCGATAAAATTGTGTCCATAATACACAAAAATGGACCATGATCAAGACTTATCCTATCCCGGTCCGAACCTAACCATGTTTGATACCAAACAAATCAGATCAGACAAATCCAAATTTACGTTTTTACAGGTTTCCATCCAGATAACTGCGAGATGGCATCAAGCAGTGTAATTGAGAACGGCAAATTCGCAAGTTCAGCAGTCAAGGACCGAATGAAGACATTTTTATCGAAATGAGGATTATTGTTTTTTTAAAACATCTACGTAATAATCATTTATGTAGTAACACCACGCCAACACGAGGCCCAATTTCGGACGCGGCGGATTAGTGAGACATTCAGACCTAGCTGCTGATTTGAGAAATGTTATACGTTGTGGACTACAAAATGGTGCGTGAGAATGTTCTCTTGCTTTTCGTTTTGCAAGTACACCGAAATCGGGCTCGTATTGGCGTAGTTTGTTTGTCTTTACATGTAAATAAACACAAAAAGAGGTGGGCGAGTGATTTTTGCACTGTGCTGCTACCGTATCACACCTAAGTTCAATATCTCATCGCTCTGTCGGAGCATTATTAGGATTTGTACAGCGAAGTAAAATAATATGAATTCAGTGAGATAAAATTACAAGCCACGGTAGGCACGAAAAGGATATAACAAAAGATTATGTATGTTATGTGCACGCTCGGTTCGGTTTTTTCCGCAAGCATATAATGTTTCTGGGTTCGGGGACATCGTCGCGCGTTTTGACTTGGTCGCGCGTATTTTCAACTAGCTTCAGTTTAGGCTTAGGCTTATGATTGGGCTTAGGCTTAGGCCTACACTTCGTCTTGGGCTTAGGCTTCCAGCTTTCCCTAACAGCCGGATATGTTGTAATTCATAAAACGCGCGACCATGTGACAAAGAGCGACGATGTCTCACAACCATGTAACACGCTGACACAATGTTTCTATTTACATGGTATAAACGAAAAAAATCTTGCGCAAACATCCTGGGCTTTCGGCCCAACAAACAGCAGCAACACGAGTGACAAAATATGCAAATCACAAAACGAAACAAGTGCATACCATTTCCGACTGAGCAAGACTAGCCAAACAATCAATCAATCATATAAACCCCCAATGCAGATAGCTTTGAGTGGCATCTCTGTCAATCAATGAACAAACCCGCAAATAAACAAAAAGTAAAACAACGAAGAAAACCTTCACAGAAAAACAATCATGGCTGAAAGCTGGAGGACAAAAGACAGCGATGGAGAAGCACTCTGTATCGATACGTTGACGAAACATCATAAAGTAGGCCAGCTGGTGGTGGTTTGAAGTTAGTGTTATGGGGCACGGGGTTAGACATCCAACACCAACACCAAACCCGATTCTCAACAGTCCGAGTCGGGATTCGGTATACCGTCGATTTTGTCCATCACCCTCGGCGACATGCGTCGTTTTCGTTGCGTCGCTTTCGGTTTGCACTTCGAAACGTCGTTACCCATATAACTCCAACAGTAGGTCGTGCCGTCCCACTGAAAAATAAACTCTTCCAATGGTCACAAAAGGACACATCAGAACAGAATCCAAAGTTTTATTTAAAGTCCATTTTGTGTGAACTAAGACTAGAGCTTTCAAAATCAAACTCAAAAAAATTTGCGTTACCGATGAAGTGCATATTTCGTTGAGCGACGAATGCCAGGCGACATCCCGCACACAACTGCGATGCGCTTTCAGACGTGTCACCACTTCACCCGTCAATAAATCGTAGACTGCAAGTTTTTAACGCCAGTTTTTGGTCATCATTAGGGTTAGAGGTCGGGGGGGGGGGGTACCCGACACCCGACATCTGAAAATACCCGACACCCGACATTGGAGAAAAAAGCCGACACCCGACAGTTCCAAAAAAACCGCCACCCGACATCTAGTTTTTGGAAAAACCCGACACCCGACACCTGTTTTTGGACCAAAAACAGGCAACTTTTTGCTCCTTCGCACTATTAGTGCAATTTTTTGGATCAAGTGACTGAATTCAAGTATTTTCACACAAAATAAACACCAAAATGACACATTCTGCGTCTTCGGAAACATTTGGTTCGAAGAAAATTTTCTCTCAAAATTCTTTTCTCGGCAAAACTGATTTTTTGAA
>JASAMV010004962.1:0-21019 GCA_030248065.1 Rhynchonema sp. JSB1_4
GTAAACAAGATAAACTAAACCGCTGGTGGACAAGAAACATAATTTATGCATCGCTCAGTCCAACTGTGAGCAACTGTGGTTTGAAGGTAGCCCGTATCTGAAGCCGTTGGACGCGTGTTGCACAAAAAAGGCCAAATTGAGCTGGGCAAGAAAGTTGTTGCCGAAAATCTGGGAAGCCACATGCGGTCAACGATGCATAGTACATATGCACGAACAAGCCGCCTCGCACTTTTTTTTATTAACTTTGCTAGGAGGCCTCGAAATCGAAAAGCAGCAAATTTCTGCCGCATAATTTGATAAGTTTGATTTCCATCGGAGTCGGCCGAATCAAACTTTGCTGTAAAAAAACGGCGCCTGGTACCACCGATGTAAATACTGACTCATAACTCTTCACGACAAAAAGACTGTTGGTACAAAAAGACGTGGGCATCAAAAATGTTTACGAAGACAGTTACGCTCACACTTTGTGCGAGAAAGCGCACCATTATCAGCGTTTTTGGAAGCCATGGCTATATATTTGCGTCGAAATTTGAGTCTCAGCAATGACCTCGTGAGTACTATAGCGCAACTCATAACCTCGAAGGCCAACACTACCGGAAGTCATAATGTGTCAAGAACGTGGAAAAATTTCTGAGAAAAAAACTATACATTATTTTAACAACACGGAGTCAGACGAGGGTGAAATTTAGGTTTAGCGCTGCCATGGTGGTTGAGAACATGGTATGCACTGTATACGTTTGGTTCGCAACGTAGGAAATGATTTAGGTCTTGCTGTTGGTTATGATAAGAGAATGAAAACACGCTCCGAAAGTTCAACTCTCTGCTTCAAGTGCAAATTTCCTCGAAAAAAACTGGAACGTTTTCCGGTTGATTCGTTCGTCATGTATGAAACGCTTAGTCTGCATAATGTTTCGTTCGTTCAACCATCAGCATTTTGGAACCCATTAACTTCGAAATTAGCTCAGTAAAAGAGCCGCCCGGGGGGGGCGGGCCTATGGCGGCACTCGTTATCTTGACATGAGGACCATTGTATGTATGCAATTTCGTGTATTGCTCGTCTTGCTTACTCATGCGGGCCAAAAGAAGAAGCTCGCACACTCGCGCCCGTCGAAAAATACGGCACAAATGTTAAACAGTATACAGCGCACCATCGCAAATTTAATAAAAATGTACATGCGCGCTCGCATGCGCCGGCCAACTTAGCGCAACTTCATGTGAACCGTCTATGACCATATCTTGTCCTCCTGCAGATGTACACTTGGTATATAGTATGTATTTACCTTTAGAATGAATGTAGATATAGTACAACCAAGCTATGGCCTGTGGTCATGTCTCGAATACACATTTTGGAGCATAATTGTGATGCTTCAGAAGTCAGCTTTACGCTATCCAGTCATTTGTTCATATTATGTTAGCGGTGAGGATTGGTTAAGTAAAAAGTACACCGAAAAGTCAGTACAATGGTAACCAAACCATCACATATCAGGTGTGTCCTCCACAAAGTGCTACTGCATCACAAACTGACCGAAAAATACAGTATATAGAGAAATACAGTATTTGAAACGCACTGCTGCTCTTCACACGTGTGGCTGGCAATAGTGAAAGTTTGGTGTTCAGGGCAGCCGGGTCCATCCTTCTGCCAATATTGTTTCTTGTCGTTTCCACGTCAGCTGATTCTTGTTTAGTATTGTCGGCGCATAAATCCATTGAAACATCAGTCATGCGCGCACTGGCTGCTCACAATTCACATCTTCTGACAATTTGGCACGATTGGTGCAGCCAGTGAGCTTTTCGTCTTCTTCTATCACCCGCCTGCTGCACAAGTCTTGTAGAGTTGAGTGAGAATACCTTCTTGCTCGGTCAGAACACCTCAACCAAACTCGACTAAGAACATATTGATTGTTTCTGCATTCCGCGACGTTTCAGTCCCGAAAGTTTATGGCTGTTCTTTTCAGGCACAGCATAGGTCTTATCATTTATAGGGAGTTAGGCCTCATCCGGGCCTAGAACTGCTAGGCCTGAATGGCCCTGTCGCACAATATGCGTATACGTATGTATATGTTTGATTTCACGCTTCACTGGCTGGAAGCGAGTTATGCACTGGAATTAGTGTTTTTCTGTACGTTTCTGGTTTTTGAACCTTGCTCCGTACATTTAGTTGTCAGCACGACATTCCTTCGCGGTGAAGAGCCCAAACAACTCGAACAAACTATACGGCGCAAAAATCGTTCACGTTTAATTTTCAGAGTATAACAAACAAACCACCAGTGAATCGTGCTCCAAAATGATGTTCTTTCAAAGCAGCGTGCAGATCGGTAAAGAGCAACGTGAACTCTTCCAAGTTTTGCCCGGCACTCAGCGAAATCTGACGAAAATCTCGGCCGCAAATCGACGGCTGGTGCTGAAAATCGCACTCTGCTTCTCCTCGCTCGCCACAAGCACGGTCTTGATCGGTTGGTTGACACTTCGATGATATTTTGTACGCTGCGCATTCTTAGAGCGCCTTTCCAGCAGAGTTGTTGTTAATGGACAAGCTTTTTGGCATTTTCACAGCATCACTGTGGCTTTGCTTGGCACTATGTGCCAAAGTACAGTTCAAGAAACCGCGATGCTTTTGTACAGACTCTTCACTCTGACTCAAGCGATATCTACACAGGAATATGTGTGTATGTATGTATGTAATGTTATGTTCGACATGGTATTTGAGATTATAACTTTGAGCGTTATCACTTTTTATGTTAGTGGGTAGTTAGCCATTTTTATCCCTATTTGTGAAATTTGCTTCTGATAAGTCCGTGGATGGTAGTAAGTAAATAAAAAGTCAGCTTGTGCTCACAGGCACGGTGACCAACAACTGGCTGTACACATCCGAATGGCTCAAGTACTACCAACCAAAACTGCTCAACGACACTGTCATTCCGGTGAAGGAGAATGCCAACAAGAAGTACTTCAAGAACGCCACCATCGGGCCCTGGGTCGGATGTTTCAGCGACCGTTAGTGATTTGCTTTGTTGAAATTTACAACAAAAAATAAGATGAAAAATTTTAGAGCTAGATTTTATTTTTTGAAAACCATATAATTTACGTTTCCAGCGGAACGCCCACTCTACTGTCGAAGGGTCGTCTACTGGAATGCTGAGGAACCAGCGGATGTGACCGAATCTGTTGAACGTTCGTTGTGTACTTTTTCCTTTTTTTCACGGCGTTGAAAACCGGACAGATTTTGAAAAAGTTGAGTAGGTTGATCATCCATACGCCTCATGGCGATCACCTAAGTAGTAAGTTTCGACATAAAATCAACGATCTAAAACAGCGCTGTTTATTGGCCTGAAGCGCAGTTTAAACCTGTGCGCTTCGTCCTGCACACCTGTACCTATGGTAAACACATCCTTATAATGGTATAATGATCGCAACTTTGACATATGCCCCAACTTCGGTCCTTCTGTGAAATCATTCAGAAGCGGTCATCCGAGCCACCTATTTCCTGGTGTGTGGTGCCATCGCCAACAGTTGTGGTCTGCTGCTCACCATGTTCAACAACATCAAGACCACATTCTATCCGGCCATACTCGTCAACAGCATCATCCACATTTTCAGCGGTGCGTTTGGTCATTATGTACCATTTGAGTGCCGCTTAAAAGCCGAACTATACTTCGTTCTCTCAGAGAACAAAGAACAAACTCTCGCGCGCTGATTGGTCCACGTCTGTATGTTCAACAGCCAATCAGCGCGCGAGAATTTGTTCTTTGTTCTCTGCGAGAACGAAGTATAGTTAGGCCTTAAGTGTGATACAGTTGAGTGAACTTTAAAAAAAACATTTAGGAATGTTCATATTCCTGTGTCTGATCGTCTACATGGCCTCGTTGGCGCAGGAGGTCGGCCGAAAGCTGTATCCCGCTTCGCCGATGGATGACCCGCTGTTCTACTATCACTATGGATATTCGTTTATTTCCATTATGGTCTGGCAGTTTTGTAGTGGGGGAACTTTGATGTAAAAAGCAGCAATGAGTGTGGCTTCATTCGGATGCCTCGTTGTGTGTTTTCTCAAGCACACCTCTGTACCTGTGGTTATCGAATGCATGTGCAAGTGATTTAACGTCTGCCCATTGGTGGACAGGCAGAGTTAGAGTTTCTGGGCATGTTCGGGTTATAGGTCCGTTAAGTATGTAGACAAAACCTTACGCTTCGGCTTTGGTGCATTTCAATGCCCTGAGTTTCCCAGCCTGCTGCTCAAAGGCCGTGGAGCATGTGACACGCATAATACGTTGATCGTTGGTGTTTTTTTTTCAATTGCCATTGATCAACGCGTTACGCGTGCCACAGACCGAACTTTGATGAAGCCTCGCTTTGTGCAAGCGCAGCACCGCCACAAGCAAACCGCGTACCCACAGACCGCTGCCCGTGTCTGTACTGATGCTGGCGTGACAATAACACCAAGCGATCAGGCAAAGTTTACGATCATCCCTTGCTTCTCTCGGGCACGCTTCCTTCCGAGGCATATACAGTATGTGTCAAAGTGTAGTCCACCGATTCACTCAATAACGATCAACACACATTTCAGTTCTCGTTCCTGTGCACCGAGTTCACAGCGTTGTTCACATTGATGGTCTACATGGCCAATCGCGACGAGAAGATCTTTCAACGATTTCACATTCAACAATTGGTCCAGAAAAAGCTGATTCCGTCAATGGCCCGGACTGAGAAGTCGGCCTCACAACGACCCTCACGTAGTTCCAGGGGCAGTTATATGAGGTTGGCGATGGACGGCGGGCCACAAAGAACGCTACCTATGCACATAACCTTCTAGGGCGAGCCTGCGTTAATTCCGACTTATTGTTGCATGGAAATTTTTGCGGAATCCGGGAGGAATCCGGAAATATTTCGCATATTTTGCAAGCAAAATTTGTTTCGTGTTCCTGATTCCGGACGTAGCCAATGGTAAGTCGACCCTCAAAGGGGGGAGCGTAACAGCCTGTCGACGTACATGAGATTTTTCTTAGTTACATATATGTTGTGGGTGTCAAGATACAACATCCAGACGCACACATTTTGCAAAAACACGTGCCGTTTTCCGCCAGATATTGTGGCCTAAAGTTGACCGTTTGGTCATGGAAATCCATCCGGTGCAGATGGCTCTGCTATACTTGATAGTCAGGCACAAATAAATTCAAAAATCAACCAATGCACACTCTGCACGCAGCGTGCTCTGCAGCACACGGCGTGTGTGCGTGCTACAGAACAGAACACTGAGTGCCCTGGTTGGAATGCCTGATTGTCAATCACAGGGCAACTGCACCGAGCGTGCTCTTTGTTCCTGAGGACAACTCTTCGGGCTGGGCACCGATTTCATACACAAAACATCCCTTTCGATTAACGATTTCTTGAATGGGTGATTATTGGCGTATGGTATTGCCTTTGCCAGCATAAAATTGAAAACTCCTGGGTACGTGGAGGGTTTATTGCTCTCCCCCTTTAAAGATGCAATATACATAGTGGGTGGTGCGCTTTATGCTATCGTTTGGCTCATAGAACCGTAAATGGGCCAGATAGACTAGGATGCCAGTTGCCATCATGTTGGTAAGGGCACTGCTATAACTGTATTTTACATAGTTTTGCAGATGCTACACATTACAATTTTACAGCCACAATAACAGTCACCAGCACCTCACTTTGGCTAAGTATATGCTGGATAAAAGTATGTGTTACTGAATGTTCAATCTTCAAAGCCGTTGTACCATACCCTAATTTTAGCCCTGAGCATTGTTTTTTCAAAAATCCCTGAACAGATCCCATTTAAGGGCTCGGGACACAACCGAAGCAGGGCGCGTGCGCAGTGTTATACTGTTGGAGCCTGTGGCGCATATGAAACGCAAAATATTAGCTCCTTAGAGATCGCTATCTCTTGGTTGGCGACTCTTCGTTCCAGAAAATGGAGATTTTTTCAACTGAAACGACGGTGCAGAAACCCAAATGAGTTGAAAGTCAAGTACACGTGGATAGGATTACAGCAGCTTCTGGGATATTATCTGAGACTTCGTCGCTCAAGCATTGCTTCCTCGGTGAGGGTGCGAAATGTTCCAAAAATCGGCCACATTTTTGACAGTTTGTCTTAAATTTTGAGGCCGCGCTTTGTGCTGCGAATGAAAGTGCATGAAAATAGAGCGTTTTCCAAAGTACCAGAAAATAGGTTTTTAATTTGGACCTTACTAGCGCGGACAGACGAACGACTAAAATTGCCCCTAAACTGCATAGTTGCATTCATTGACGGAAATGTGATGTAATAAGCCACGTATTGTGTTGCATTGGAAACGAGAAAGTCAGATAAACGCACAGTCCAACATTAGACGGTTTCAAAACTTCAAACTCCATGGACCGGCTGCTGCAGCCATGCCACCTGATAGGATAGTTGGCTATAATTCGTTACTGTTACGACTATTGCGATTTAATGGCGCAAATCGATGTAGCTTTAAGAGCTATCGAACGATATATACATGCCGATACTATCTCTTCTATAGACAGAAACGGTCAAAATTCCGAAATCGCACACGGTGACGTGACGGTTCATTCCGATCGCAAAAAGCAATTTTTTAGCCTCTGCCCTTAAGCGTAGAATTTATTGGGGCTTGCTATATATCGTTCGAAAGCTACTCCGAGACACATTGTTTGGTGCTGTCCATTTACAATAGCTGTTAACAGTAAGCATTTATAGCTGATATCATATTCAGGTTAGTAACTGCCCCGAGAGATTTAGACCTTGAGGTCTTCGGACCGTGTAGGTTGTTAACCAGACGTTTCTCTCAATTTTTTGTTTCGAATCGATACAATCTGTGGCCTTTATGTGTCCAATTCTGGCGATGAATGTTGCCCCTAATTTAGCGGCAATTTATGGATTTTTAGGCCTGTCCGGAGCTAGCCATGGTTAAAAATTTACAACCTTATTTTCTGGTACTTTCGACGTGCTCTATTTCCCCATTGCATTCTTATTTCCACAGCGGTAAGCGTGACCTCATTTAGGGACAAACTTGTGTTATCGAAAAATAAGGCCGATTTTCGGAACGTTCGCACCCTCACCGGTGAAGCAAAGCACAAGGATGGTAAATCACCAATCCATCCACGACACCCAACCCCACGCCCAACAAAAACACCGAAACAAACCCCACAAAGAAAAACCAAAAAAAACACAAGGCCCAACCCAAAAAAACCCCCCCCCTATTCCCAGCCATTTAATGGACGAACAATGTTGTGTCCATTCCTATTTGTTGTCAAATTTCATTTAAACACCCGATTATATGTATATCTAGTAAGTGAATGTTGTTTGACAAATTTGTTTTCCCGTAATTGCAGAGCATTCAGTCCCCGCGCGAGTGACTCAGCCGTCCACTGTCCAGCAATGATTCTGCCAATTGTGCTGGAAGACAATCGACTCAAACCCGTACCACACACTGTGAATGGCGAACAATGTTACACACCGTTGGATGATAACGAGGATTTGTATGGAACGACTGAGGCTGAGGACTTGTTGAGACCGCCTTTCGACCAACCCGACAAGGAATACGCATTAACATCACCTCCTTTTGTCGCATCGTCACCCGAAGAGTGTGAGGCGCTCTGGCAAAGGCGTAGGAGCAGATCGCGACCAATACTTGAATGAAATTTTATTCGATTTAATTGATTTCGTTTTTGAAAGTATTATAAATTCATGTCCGATATTTTGCAATTACAGATATTGGTCGCACAATGACTAAATCAGAATTCATCTACCCTGATCTTCAGGTTCAACCTTAACCACTATGCTACTTGTATTTTTGACAAAACATTTACAGCTAAAAATAATCTAGCAGATCAACCACGTTGCCGCTGGTCTGAAACATTCCCTTTACTACATACTTTGTGTGCGATCACGCAACGCAACGTCATTGCCCCGTCACTTTCCCTCTTCACGATTCAGGAAAAAATTTGACCAATTCTTATATAGTCATTGTGCGACCAATACATATGTAGTGCACCACACCCGTCGTTAAATCACACGCAAATTATTTTTAATTGTCCGATATTTGCCTGCACGCAACATTCACAGCGCATAAATCGTTAACGGATTATTGAATGATTATTCAGAAAGAAAACACACAAAATCGTCTCAATGCGCTCTTATAAGCCAACGGGATGAAAACGAGGTCCGAACCCCTCAAAGCTCAAAATACATTTTTGAACTACGGTAGTAGTCGGATCACTATTCAAAAACCAGTCCATCCTTTTCGTCCGTATCCTTATTTTCATCGTTGTCATTCTTCCCTTCCGCATTCGCAATCAGATGTTCCTCGAAATGTTTGGCGGCCACCCAGCTGGCGCTCAGATGCACTTGATCGACCGTTTTGCCTTTTGTTTCAGGCAAAAAGATGAGTAGAATTGTGAACGCCACTGCGCCCGAAATGAACAGCGGCAGAACGGCAAACGCGCCGATTTTCGCTGATAGGACTGGGTAAGCGAGAGCGATCTGCAAAAATGTGGAGCTCAGCTGCGTTTCCCATAAGCTACTGTTTTTTTTCTTCAAGTATCCTCTGTATGGGATCTTATGGGACCTTTCAAGCACCATCCACAGGTATATATGAAAAACCTTTATGGAGAAGGAGCCTCTAGATATATTTCAGGTGCGTTTGACCAAAGCGAACATGGTTTTTATCTGGTGACAATTCTGTGAGACATAATAAAAATACACATCGGTCTTCTGGGCAAAGCATAAAAGTTGACAAAGAAATGAGAAAATGTGAACATTTTACCAGTGAGGATAGGCTCCAAACCATGGCGTTGGAAATATTCCAAGTCAAGGTGCGCGATGCCTGCGGGCACAGTTCACCGGGCATGATTGCGTGCACATAGCCTGAGAAATAAAGGCGATCTATGTATGATGTAATTTATAACGGGCGTAATCCAACTTGGGTGAGGTGATAATCGGTTGGATCTTGCCGTGGCCACGTGACTGCCTTGCACTGACGATAACTTATGATCGATGTAGCACTGATTCATCGACCAGCGCAGGTCTGATGGGAACAACTTTTAAGCTGGTCGAAATTAGAGTCGTCATTAAATTTCCTACCATCCTCGATGGAAAAAGTCAGGTGACCTAGGTCAAGACCAGACCAATCGCCATCCTGTCCAGATGGTGTGCAAGAAATCCAGGTTAACTATTTACGCAACCAAAAATTCAACACCGACATGGCCCGAACGCGATTCCCTGCGCGATGAGCACCAGTCCGATTACGCCGAGCACAGCGCTGATGTTGATGTGCGCGAACGAATGGAGAATACCGGCCACGAACAGAATCATGGTGGCGACCACGCCGCAGCCGAATCCGGACAGCAGGATCACCCGTCGGCCCATCCGATCCACCAGGAGCACGCCTGAAACAGCAGGTTGGGTTGTTGAGGTGGAAGTGGAGCGCAATACAAGTGATCACTAAAACTATCTTGGTATCATTCAACGAGTAATTGGGCTGATTTAGTTTTTAGAGGGAGCTGTGAATGTGATTCAGGTATAAACTAGGCGGCAGGATCATTTTGGATTGCGTGCTGGTTTCAGACCAGCGTGAAAGATTGATTGCATCAATTTCGAGACGATCAAAACACTGTGCATGTTATTGGCTTGTGATGACGCTATTGCCAATAATATCAAAAAATGCTTATATCCCCTTCCTCACTGATCAAACTGGCGAAAATCGATGGTGCGTGCACAAACAGCACGCTGAACAGCGGTCCATCTTGAACGCCCAGCGACTGGAGAACACCGGCCGAATAGTAAACGACCAGGGTCAGGCCGCTCAGGTCAGGCGCAAAGGCGACCTACGGATATAAATCGCGTGGTTTTTAGCAAAATATTGGCCCATGTTGTTTGCATGAAAGACATCTCAGATAAGAATACGACACCCATACCACGTTTGCTCGTGTGTACCCCGTCCGATCTGGCAGGCTTAAGCAGTGTTTGGCCTGGTTAGTTCTGGGATCAACCCCAGCGGACGGAGCAACATCAAAGTGGTGTCGTGGGTCAACCCAGCCTTCCATCCCTGAGAAGAGTCGGTAAATGGGAAGCAGAAATTGCTGCGGGTAACAGGCACCTACCCATTAGAGTCACCGGCAACGGGTTGTTGGTAGGTCCCTCGCTCAGCCTAAATTCTGCGGAACGCCTTTACCTTTTTTTAAGAATATCAAACTGAGGCCTAAAAGTCAGGCAGGACCAACCAGAAAACACAACAACAGCGGCGTCCTGAAATGCCTGATCGTGACCAGTTCCCACCAGGTGCATTTGTGTTGACTGACTGCTAGTCTGCCTTCGCGGTCGTACGAATGTAAGACTCGTTTCGTATCGGAGTCGGGGCCATAGAAAAATTCCAACGACTGGAAAATGCGTCGGGTTTCGCTTGACTTAAAAGGCAGGCGTAAAAAAATAGAATCACTGCTTAAGATCGTCAAACTGCACCTTGACAGCAGCGAGCTCATCGTTTTTCGTGATGTACAAATACTTGGGCGATTGCGGGAACAGAGGTGTTGTGCAGAGATGCAGCAGAGCAAACGGCAATGGCACAAGCATCAGATATGGCCATAGTTGTTCGTTGCCACAGAGAGCAGGAAGACCCAGCACACAGGCTCCAACGGTCCATAATTGAGTGCCTAGATTACGATAAATTTGTCATTTCGCGTTCTGACATGTGTAGTTCCATACTTTAGTGTTCCAAAGGTAAAATACCATCTTACCAACGACAGCGACCGACGATGTGAAGCCTCTCGTTTTCGGCGGCGTTGACTCGGTCAAATAGGTCACCATGAACCACTGGAGCGTACGACAAGACCCTGCTCGGTTTGCAATTATTTGTTTGTATTAAAAATGTGATATACGTAAATCGAAAACAAGATTGCCAACCGGTCACAAATCGAAAGGCAGCGAACATTTCGTAGCATCTGAAATGATAGGCCAAGAACAGGCCGACGCACGACGCGATCATGAGAATGTTCGTCAATACCATCACTGTGAAACGACGTCCGAAACGATCAGCAGCGTAGCGTGCAATAAATGTGCCTGGATAGAATTAAAATATATCCCAGCAACTTTGATCGATACCGAGTATTGTCGTTAAGGAACCGGCATTCAATACAAAACACGCCTCTGGGTCTCGTACTTGAGAATCCTGTTCAAACCCGAAGCATGTATCAGTAAAAGGGCTGCTGTTAGAGCAAAGTAGACCTATGTATGTATGTACGAGCATACTTGGTTTCATGCTTTCAATCTGGAGTTCTGTAAGCATTTCTGACACATTTTTCAACCACAAATGAAATTTACACTTAGAGCCACCCTCAACCTGCCACAGCGCCCGCCGGCAACATGGCCGAACTGAGTCCCCAAGCGAATGCTATCTGCGTCTCACTCAATTCGACGTCGTAACTTTGCGACAGCGTTTCGTTGGCGAATCGTTTGATAAAAGGCTCGATGCTGTTCATTACGGTGGTGAAATAGGCCGATGTCATGCCGAACACACCGTGGTACACAGCTGTCACGAATAATCGACTATGCATGCTTGGTGATGCTGAGTGGTGCTGAAGAAGTGGACTGGAAACGTAAAACCAACGGTGGGACTGATCTTTTTGGTGTTGCATTTACACCGGAATGCTGGTCCACAAAAGCAAAAGACAATAATGTTGTTAATTGACAATGAACCTCAGCTCAGTTGGCAGCGCGCGTGTTGGTCCGATAACCGGCGAACGCGAAGGTCTTGGGGTCCGAACCAGGTGCAGTTTTCTGACCAAAGAAACTCATGGTTGGTGCACCCTTTGTGACAGAGAACGCTTTGGTGCCGCGAACCCAAACTGAACCTGACTCGAGGCATTTTCGCTTTCGGATATTCAAAAATTGTTTTGAATCCCAGCTCCAATGGGATCAGAGTGATATGCGTATATATGCGTGCGCAATATGCTGTATATTTTTGCACGTTTCGAAGGTCCTTTCTTTAGTAGACAGTCCAAGACATCCCTACCAAGATATTTTTTAACCAAAAAGCACTTCTTTGGACACGTCACGTGACCGTGTCAAAAGAAGACATCAGATCGAAAAACTGCTGTTGTGCAAGCCACTTCTCAGACACTAGTCGATGTGATCGAACTGAGTCTTGTCGGCAAGTGTCCAGGGTTGATAAACAGTTTTTTTTAAATTTTTTTTAAAAACACTCAGATTCGGAGCAATCTGTCCAAATTCGGCTAAAAACGCGAAAAATGCATGCTACATTAATTGACTTCACTTTTGTGACTTGGTTTGCATCACTAAGGCCGCACTCAGACAAACGCGAAAAGCGAAAAGCGAAAAGTTAACTTTTTGCTTTTGTCTGAGGGCAAAAGCGAAAAGTTAGCTTTTCGCTTTTCGCTTTTCGCGTTTGTCTGAGTGCAAAAGCGAAAAGTTAACATTTCGCTTTTCGCTTTTCGCGTTTGTCTGAGGGCAAAAGCGAAAAGTTAACCGCGCACAAACAGCAAACATAGCGTGTGCTGTTGCTCTGTTGATGTTCGACACGACGTTTCATTCTTCAGCAAGTTCAGCTGACATGTTTGGCGGTCGGATGTGGTTTAGTTTTATTGGTCATTTAGTGGTTACATTCGTAACAGTACTTCATTTCAAAATATTTTTCGGAATGGGACGCTGGCTTTGTTGTAGTTTCACAATGTGTATCATTCAAACAAACACCGGCTCAAAGTTGAGCGTGCATTTCTGCGCCTGCCAAGCAAAACATTTTTGTCTTCTTAAGCTGGTCCATTTTATGCTATGATAACAAATGTTTGTTTGAATCATATTTTGTGATAGAGTTACATGACTAATTTCGACCAGCGTGAAAGTTGTTCATTTAGTGCAGGGGAACAACTTTTACGCTGGTCGAAATTAGTGATCCAACTCCATCACAAAATATGATTCAAACAAAAATTTGTCTTCATTGTCCTTAGTTTGCAACGGGTGTGCAGTCAGATTTTGGGAATAAGGAATCATGACGACTTTTCGCTTTTTAAACTTTTCGCTTTTGCCCTCAGACAAACGCGAAATGCGAAAAGCGAAAAGTTAACGTTTCGCTTTTGCCCTCAGACAAACGCGAAAAGCGAAAAGCGAAAAGTTAACATTTCGCTTTTGCCCTCAGACAAAAGCGAAAAGTTTTGTGACCATTAACTTTTCGCTTTTCGCTTTTCGCGTTTGTCTGAGTGCGGCCTAATGAAGGGTGTTTACGTCCTATCGCTGCGATCCAACAGTTTGCGCTTGACGTAGACTGATGGTTGTTGCTCTGTGGTATCAGACACAACACAGTTTATGGTCGAATAAGCAAAGATTTGCTCATAACCAACACAGGATTCAGATAATAAGCTGCACAAACACTTGTCGGATCGCTGAATCAGTTGTACAGTATCTGAGCGACCCGAGGGGGGTACATTGTAGGTATGACATCGAAGTATACCACGTGGGTACAAGCACACTGTGCCTAACGTGTCACAGGAAGGTATAATCCATTATTTGGGGCAGCTTGGATACCAGATACATGCCCCAAAAGTGATTTTGTGAAGAAAATTTTTCGACCCCTGAGGAAAAATTACACAAATTAACCCCCAAAAAAGACCATTTTTGGACGTTTTAGAACATTTTATTCCATCGAAAAAAAATGAAAAACACTTTTTTCATTTTTTTCCTCAAAACCCTTTTCGTTAAAAGACTTTGAAAAAAATTTTTTGCCCAACCCTGCTTAATGTCTAGTGTAGCTTAAGCATTGAAGTGCTTTACGCAGGGTCCGCAGACCGTACTCGAAAAGGAAGAACAAAAACGAATATTTGCGGTCAAAAACAGAACTTTGAGTGTGTCCTTTCGGTGCTGATTTTTCGCAGTCAGCTGCTTTATATATACCAGAACAGTGACGTGATGCTAATGCAATGTTGATACTAGGATTAAAGTGCCCTCAGGCAACTGTATCTTGTTACGCATAACAAAAGCCCTAAAGTTCTGATGCTACAAAGGGGATAAACAAGTAAATTACTGTTTTTCTGATGCTATAATGGGTTGAAACTAGAGTGACCAGATTAGATGCAGCAAGAACTTCAAGATACAGGCGCCGCGGGCGGGGCGGGAGGCTAGACAATCTTTTCGACCTGACACTGTCCGCTAAACATATAAGGACACGCTGTCAGTTTTAGCTAAATCCCGGCATCTCAGTCCCGACCAACTCAGTCCTCCATTTCGGTCGCGATCGAGCCAATTCCAAGACAAGGCGGGTTCGACATCATATCTATGTTTCATCTCAGCGCATCTCATCTCGGTACATCTCAGTCCCACCCTTTCAATCATTTCACAAGCCTACATTACAATTACTACATCACAAACTCGGCAAACCAACGAAGGAGCTCTAAGACCGACTCTCAGTAACTGCACTCTCCGACACTGCAAGACCACACAGCGCTAGTGCAAAATACTTCAGCGAGCGCGAAAACAGACCTGTACACGGTCGCAGGTTTAAGGGCCCTGAGACTCCAAAAAGCGCTGACAAAAGTTCGGCAAAATTAGTCACAAAGATTTCAAGCTAAGACTGACGGCATGTCCTTGCGGTAGTTGCAACATGTTTATTGGACAGTGTCAGGTCGAAAAGATTGTCTAGCCTCCCGCCCCGCCCGCGGCGCCTGTATCTTGAAGTTCTTGCTGCATCTAATCTGGTCACTCTAGTTTCAACCCATTATAGCATCAGAAAAACAGTAATTTACTTGTTTATCCCCTTTGTAGCATCAGAACTTTAGGGCTTTTGTTATGCGTAACAAGATACAGTTGCCTGAGGGCACTTTAATCCTAGTTTTAGCCCTTTTTATTGCCGCAGGCTAGATTGTTCGGCGGCATACTGAAGCCCAGACTCCTCCGGCATCGCGTTGCGATCCCGTCGGCGTGACTGGATATTCATCGGATTATGGAAGCAAACACTCCTCCGTCATCGCATTCCATCCCGTCGGTGTGACTGGATATTCATTGGTTTATGGAAGCCAGCACTCGTTCGTCATCGCTTTGCGATCCCGTCGGTGTGATTGGACGTTCATCGGTTTATTGAAGCCAGCACTTTTTATTTTAGCACCATTCACACCTCGGTGACCGAAAAGTGTTGGTAGAATTTTAGTACCATTCACACTACTCTTGAGTAACCGGACAGCATTTGCAGAATTTTAGCACCTTTCACAGTTCGGTACTCGTGAGCGACCGAAAAGTATTGGTGGAATATTAGCACCATTCACACTTTGGTTACCACGAAAAGTAGGCCGTAACTCTATCTCAACCAGACACAAGTATTCAATGAATGAATGACACCAAAATTCTCACTGTAGTTTTCGGAGGCTGATCAGCTATCGAACTACGCTGGCATCAAACTACATGCTTGCAGTGCCGAGTCGCGATTTGGAATTTTCAAGTTAGGCCACACCGGGCTTGAGTTTTGGCAAATTGGGTCGGGACGAGCCGAGGCATTCCGGCTCGATCCTAATCCCTGCTACTCAGTTTTTTACGCAGAACAAAACAGAGAACGATTTCCACCACCTCGCTCTCAAAGTAAAATAAAAACCCAAAAGCGAAACCCGTTTCTGACCTCTACTCGGCAGCCCACGTCTTTTTCGGAGCCTGCTCTTCTTGAGCATCGTTGTTGTTGTTGGTCGGTCGTTGGTTTGCCGTCTGGTTAAATAATATTGCTGAATGGTGATTCTGTTGTTGAACAACAGAAACAAACATCGACCCCCTCCAAAAATACCCCTCCCCCAATCACCCCCGTCATTTGTGAGTAACTGAACAGTGAGATATGTCGCGCCGGGCCGAGGTTGCTAATCCCCCGCCCGAATGTCCTTTCATTGCCTCAAAAATGAAGAACAGACCCAAGCTAAACCCGGCCCGGCCCAAACTTTCAGCCAACTCTCCGGCCGGGCCCGGCCCGATCCGAACCAAGTAGGGAGAGAATTGACCCCCTCATCGGTAAATTGGAGCCAGCACTGCTCCGTGATCGCGTTGCGATCCCGTCGGCGTGACTGGATATTCATCGGTTTATTGAGGCCATAACACCGGTTACTAATAAGTGACCGAAACGAAATTGCTAGAATTTTGGCACCATTCGCACTTTGATTACCACTGAGTGACCGAAAAGTAGGTTGTGATTCCTGTTCTGAAGCAGACACAAGTATTCCGCCTATACCTAACGAATTCCTCTTAACTTTCGTTCCAGATTGATGAAAAAGTTTAAACTTATCTCACAGGCCTCGAAGATGAAACAGTTGAACATCGTGATGTAAATGAGGTCGATTGGCTGCTGTTCATGCCGATTCTGGACAAAGCGATCATGAGTCAATCGCCATCCAGCAAGCAACGCCATGGACTAATTTTGCACGAACTGTGAAGGAACAGATACAACTATGAATTAGAAAATCTTTCACCTTCACTCTTTATTGATAATTAGGTAATCATAACGAGACAATGATAATTCTCAATGTTTGCTTTTTTCTTTTCAGTCTTGGAGTACTTTGTTCGTGTAATCCATGTAATTTTTTATAAAGTTCTTACTACAGTGTTTGGCAGCCGATCGATCAGCTAACGACATGCTAAGAGCACCTAAAATATTACTGTAGTTTTCGACAGTTGATCAGCTAACAAAGTGTGAATGACACCAAACAGTGAGATATAGTTTTGACACCACTCACACCACACTTCGGTCACTTGTGAGTAACCGAACAGTGAGATATAGTTTTGACACCACTCACACCACACTTCGGTCACTTGTGAGTAACCGAACAGTGAGATATAGTTTTGGCACCGCTCACATCACACTTCGGTCACTTGTGAGTAACCGAACAGTGAGATATAGTTTTGACACCACTCACACCACACTTCGGTCACTTGTGAGTAACGGAACAGTGAGATATAGTTTTGACACCACTCACACCACACTTCGGTCACTTGTGAGTAACCGAACAGTGAGATATAGTTTTGACACCACTCACACCACACTTCGGTCACAGAACCAACATGAGATATAGTTTTGACACCACTCACACCACACTTCGGTCACTTGTGAGTAACCGAACAGTGAGATATAGTTTTGTCACCGCTCACATCACACTTCGGTCACTTGTGAGTATCCGAACAGTGAGATATAGTTTTGGTACCATTCACATGACACTTCGGTCACTTGTGAGTGACTGAACAATCAGATACAGTTTTGGCACCACCAACACACTTCGGTCACTTGTGAGAACGAACACATATATAGTTGATACCATTCACATGACACTTCGGTCACTTGTGAGTGACTGAACAGTCAGATACAGTTTTGGCACCACTCAATCACACTTCTTTTGGTAATTTTACAATCACACTTCTATAACTGAACAGTGACTACAGTCTTGGCACCCAATCACCCTTCTCATGTGAATGGACAAAAAAATTTCTACCATTTCTCGCCCTCCCCCATCCCTTTTTGAAAACAAACCCCCTAAAAGCAGCCACCTTTTGTCCCCTCCACAAACATTTAGTCCCCCCGCTACCTTCAGTACCCGTCCCCTTAAACAGCACGCAGTCCACCAACCAAGCTAAACACTTATTTGATAACCAACGTAGATAAGTTTTGGCAACTAATCACATGATTTGTGAGTACACCACAGTGAGAACAATGCACACCACATCACCCTTCGTTACTTGTGAGTCACGAACAGTGAAATGTTTTTACCTGTGACCTTAATTCGGACAGTGGTCTCGGTTTTGTCTTTTCAAAAGACAGACCCAGCACCGTCGGCCCCAAGATTCCAATCCCCGCCCGAATGACAAAAACTTTCATCCAATTTTAGTCTGCTTCCCCCTTTCCTTCCACAAAATAAACATAAACCCAAGACCCTCCCGCCCATTTCCACCAACCCCGCCCCGCCAACAAAGGCCCATAAGTCGCAATCAGCCGTTTATCCCCAAACCCAACTCCCACTCTATTTTTGGCTCAGATTTAACCTAATTTTTGTCATAATTTTTGCGATTTTTTTTGAATCTATTCATTTGCTTGAAAATATTGTTTTCCAAGAAATCGTCAAAACAAATACCACTTACCTGCAGAACCAAAGATTTGATAAAAAATCGCACTAGTAAAAGTCTGAAAACAGGTGCCGGCGACAAAAAAAACGATTACAACAACCCGCCGTCTTTCGGAGTCGGGCGCACCCTGCCGAATTTTCGAACAGTAGCATTTACAAACTAAACACTTCAAATCAATGTCATCAATTTTTCTTAAAAAAAATTCAAGCAAAAATAAAAATCAAAAAGAAAAATTAGTTAAAATCTAGCCAAAAAAAATTTCGACCCATTGTAATGTAGTCCCACGTTTGGAAAGTTTGGCATTTACTGGTTTATTTTAATGAAAGACAAAGATAAAGCTTTGCATGGCCCACCCTTTAAAACTCAAGGGTCACAGGTAAAAACATTTTCACTGTTCAGTGACTCACAAGTAACCGAAGGGTGATGTGAGTGGTGCCAAAATTGTATCTCACTGTTCGGTTACATCGGTTACTCACAAATGACCGAAGTGTGATGTGAGTGGTGCCAAAACTATATCTCACAGTTCGGTTACTCACAAGTGACCGAAGGGTGATGCGTGTGGTGCCGACGCTATATTGGGCTGGGCGATTGACACCTCGGGCCGGACCTAGGTTTTCCATGGTCGGGCTGGGACCAAAACTATGGGGCGGAGTTGAGGCCTGATTGACTGATCCCCAGGAAAGGGGACTTGGGGTTGACTTTCATTTTCGTGGCAAGGAAAGGATTGTGAGCGGGGGGACTAAAATTGTTTGAATTTGGGCAGGGGGGACTAAAATTGTTTGAATTCAACCTAGGGCCGGGCCGAGGTTTTCCATGGTCGGGCCGGGTCGGGCCAGGCTTCCCGGCTCGATTGACACCTCGGCCCGAGGCCGGGCCGGGTTTAGCTTGGGTTTGTTTTTCATTTTTGTGGCAAGAAAGGGATTTTGGGCGGGGGAGGGCGGAGTAAAATTGGTAGAAATTTTTTTGTCCATTCGGACAAGTGACCGAAGGGTGATTGAGTGGTGCCAAGACTGTATGTCACTGTTCAGTTACTCACAAGTGACCGAAGTGTGATTGAGTGGTGCCAAAACTGTATCTGACTGTTCAGTCACTCACAAGTGACCGAAGTGTCATGTGAATGGTACCAAAACTATATCTCACTGTTCAGTTACTCACAAGTGACCGAAGTGTGAGGAAAAACAACATCACACTCACAAGTGACCAAGTGTCATGTGTGTGGTGCGGTACAAAACTATATCTCACTGTTCGGTTACTCACAAGTGACCGAAGTGTGATGTGAGTGGTGTCAAAACTATATCTCACTGTTCGGTTACTCACAAGTGACCGAAGTGTGGTGTGAGTGGTGACAAAACTATATCTCACTGTTCGGTTACTCACAAGTGACCGAAGTGTGGTGTGAGTGGTGTCAAAACTATATCTCACTGTTCGGTTACTCACAAGTGACCGAAGTGTGGTGTGAGTGGTGTCAAAACTATATCTCACTGTTCGGTTACTCACAAGTGACCGAAGTGTGATGTGAGCGGTGCCAAAACTATATCTCACTGTTCGGTTACTCACAAGTGACCGAAGTGTGGTGTGAGTGGTGTCAAAACTATATCTCACTGTTCGGTTACTCACAAGTGACCGAAGTGTGGTGTGAGTGGTGTCAAAACTATATCTCACTGTTTGGTGTCATTCACACTTTGTTAGCTGATCAACTGTCGAAAACTACAGTAATATTTTAGGTGCTCTTAGCATGTCGTTAGCTGATCGATCGGCTGCCAAACACTGTAGTAAGAACTTTATAAAAAATTACATGGATTACACGAACAAAGTACTCCAAGACTGAAAAGAAAAAAGCAAACATTGAGAATTATCATTGTCTCGTTATGATTACCTAATTATCAATAAAGAGTGAAGGTGAAAGATTTTCTAATTCATAGTTGTATCTGTTCCTTCACAGTTCGTGCAAAATTAGTCCATGGCGTTGCTTGCTGGATGGCGATTGACTCATGATCGCTTTGTCCAGAATCGGCATGAACAGCAGCCAATCGACCTCATTTACATCACGATGTTCAACTGTTTCATCTTCGAGGCCTGTGAGATAAGTTTAAACTTTTTCATCAATCTGGAACGAAAGTTAAGAGGAATTCGTTAGGTATAGGCGGAATACTTGTGTCTGCTTCAGAACAGGAATCACAACCTACTTTTCGGTCACTCAGTGGTAATCAAAGTGCGAATGGTGCCAAAATTCTAGCAATTTCGTTTCGGTCACTTATTAGTAACCGGTGTTATGGCCTCAATAAACCGATGAATATCCAGTCACGCCGACGGGATCGCAACGCGATCACGGAGCAGTGCTGGCTCCAATTTACCGATGAGGGGGTCAATTCTCTCCCTACTTGGTTCGGATCGGGCCGGGCCCGGCCGGAGAGTTGGCTGAAAGTTTGGGCCGGGCCGGGTTTAGCTTGGGTCTGTTCTTCATTTTTGAGGCAATGAAAGGACATTCGGCAATCTTCTCAGCTAAACGTGGCACGCTATTTACAAGGCTGCGGATTTCCATTTGAAGCATTGGGCAGCCAACTTCCTCGCCGGTAGTAAACGCTACGACATTCTATTACTAACATTCTAGACAAAATGCATTAGTTCCTCGCTTGACTGTGGACGCACTGAATGTTTCATATTAAAGGGGCACGGGACATAACCCTAGGAAGGAACCGCAGCAGGGCATATTGTTCTACCATTGGACGTAACCTGACAGTCTATATCACGCATAAAAAATTTAAGCTTATTAGAAATTCGCTATTCTCTTTGGGATTACGTTCGTTACAAAAGTGATTTCCACAACTTGAACGACCCCGTTGCAAAGAATTACAAATAGTTGAAGGTGAGTGACGTGATTGGATTTACGACCGCTTCTGGCTCTAGGTTATAATAACGACT
>JASAMV010004963.1:0-34787 GCA_030248065.1 Rhynchonema sp. JSB1_4
AATGCCACAAGGCCTGATTGAAAAGCCCCTTCCACCCACGTATGTAGCCACTTGTAGGCGCTTGCAGAAACAAGACATGCCTGTCAACTTGGAAGCATTAAATGAGTTGTACCTACTGTAGTTCCTGTATCTGTTGTGGCTGGGCTCTTAATAAACGTGCAAAATTGAAGTCTTCTTCTTGTGGAATTTTGATTTGCTTCTGTGTTCTAAAATTAAAGCATAAAGTGTTAATGGCGGCCGACGCCCACCACATGCTTTCAGTAGGGAATGTTGGATCTCTTTTGCTCGATGATTCTAACCGTTCAGGCACTCACACTCTCTCGAATATTGTTGTCAAGTATAGGAACCGAAACACTATGCTCCTGATACTCCACAGTTATGGAGTGCTCCAAATGTTCAAACTTCTCATTCATGGTGACTTTTCACACATCGATTCATGAAAATCTGAATTTGTCAAAGCCGTATAAAAACCTGATAAACTGCACTGTTGCCGCTGCATTGAACGTGTCTGCCGAAAAATTTGTAAATCGTCAGTCCATATACTGTAATTCACATGTTACATAGTAGTTGGTACATTACATACGCAGTAGACGTTCCAGGATTGTGCATGAAGTTTATCTCCCGTACATACGTTTGAGCCTCTATGCGAAAAACACACTCCAAACCGATTCAGGGTTATTCGGCTCACATGCTCGACATCAGAATAGTCACAAAATGCCTCGATTTGGGCCAACCATTCTTCTACTGCTGCTCTGTTGTTTCGCGACGGCAAGTGCGATGCACAAGAATTATTATCTTCCAGATCCCAGACGTAGAGCCGGCATACTAAGGCTCTTCACGCCACTAGAACGCAATGGAGGTGCTGAGCGACACGGAAACCGCAGAACCGCAGCTGATGGTGATGGAAGCTTGCGAAACGAGCATTCTCACGGACTACTTCAATCGGCATTTGGAGAGAATGCAGAAACCGATGATTTTACCGCAGAATCCCTGGTTCCTTTGAATTTGATTGAAAAAAAGAAAAATAGGTATATAACTCTGGTACCCGTCAAAAGTAGACCCGCGACGTAAATAACAGGAAAAGATAGGGATAAGTATCTCAAAAAAATCAAGCCCGCCGGGCTATAAAAACGGTGTTTTTTTGTTACTTTGACGTTATCGGGTATCGGGTTATTTTCGAAGTATTTACCAGACCGTGAATTTTGCGACACAAAAACAAACAAAAATCCACACCTTGAAATGACCACAGCTTTTTTCATCCACAGTTGCGTTGCAGTTCGATGCGAAAATCGATAAAAATGGCACGCAGGGTCTGGGTTGAATTTACATCAGATTATATTTCACACAAACACACCCATCAAAAAACAATGCCAGACTTTATATTGTGAACAGATGTTTCAAAAAACGGACAAATTTATACAGTAACAGCCTAAATAACTTCATATGATGATTACAAGTTCAAATCCAAACCACTCAATTTGGTTCATTATCTGTTGCGTTGTGTGTCATTGTCAGCCAACAGAGCGCTGCCCTCAGACCGTGACCTTGAACCCGATGCACCACCGGGTCTGCCGTGGTTCACGTCGGTTGTTTGCGGCTCACTTGCGTCCTCGAAGACATTTTCTTCTTCTTCTATCGTCGTGAATTCGGTCAGCGGGACATCCTCTGCGATCGCCGGGGCCTAAAATGGAAAGCGGTTGATAATGGTTGGCTTATTCGAAATGTTGTTAGTGTCACTTAGACACGATCTCTGAGCTTTCCCAGTACTAGTACCAACTTTTCTCTAAAAAACGCAACTGCATGAACCTACGCTTGCCTGCATGTAACATGTGAGGGACTATGATCAAGTTAGTTTCATCAGAAAGCCAAAAAGGCCCGAATAACTGCCCGTTTCCAATGCCGACCAATTATTATAGGGGTCAACTCACGTGGTCAAATCACTTCGTAACTACAGCAGCCCCGAGTGAGCGAGAGAAATGATACATGACATTCGGGGTTGTGAGTTGACTTGCGGACGGGCAATTGGAGCAAAGCACATTTGAGCAAGACCACTTTGAGCAAGTGAAAAAGAGCAGAGTCCAAAATTGCAGAACCTAAAAACGAATAGGTCTAAGCCTAAGCCCAAACACACAACTAATCTGAAGTGTAAGCCTAAGCCAGCAAAATCAGCCTAAGCCATTGGAACAAAATATGTGATCTGCTCTTTTGGCCCTGCTCTTTTTCACTTGCTCAATGTGGTCTTGTCCAAATGTGCTTTGCTCAGTTGCCCGGCCACCAGTTGACGAAGTGATTTGACCACTTGAGTTGACCAGTGCAATGTAAGCGCCAAAGCCAAAGAATTAGCAGAAGATATTCCAAAGGCGTGTCGATGCCGATATCTTTTATTTGCTTCACGTTTGATCTGCTCTGCACGGCAGACGGTTATAATCTAAACATACTAGAGCAGATTACCACAAGACAATTCCCACCCAACCGCATTTACACGCACAGTTTGTCTGCGTGTCCTGGCCTCCCATCGTTTCGCCTGTACAGCATCGTTCAGCACCGAGCTCATACGACGTCGATGCAACAGTTCGTGTTCAAGTTGCGCTTTTTCGTGTGCTGCCAGATGCTCTTTGGTCGATATGTAGTGAATCTGTGTGTGGCGAAATTGTGGTCTTTGGGGGGAGAAATGGTATAATAGAATAGAATAATTATAGATTTCATCGTCACGAACGTTCAATTGGCCAATCAAATTGACACTGGTGTTCCCATGGGGCAAAGGGTGTTGCATAATGTATTGAATACTGCAGTGCCCCCTGACGGCTCTTGTAAGATGATCGAAACAACAAGATTCTCATTTTCCGTTTTTGTGTTCCACACGGGTCATTTGGAAAATCCAGTACATCCTGAATGTTCAGCTGAACAAACCAGTGCCAAGTCTGCGGAACTCAATCAAAATCCACCAACTCTGCGATAAGCGGGCGTATCGAGCATTGTTCGAAGTTGGGCAATTCCTTGTGCCGTGTCCAGTTTGAGTGATGGCGGTTTGGGCGGACGCCAACGCACAACGAAAGGCTCTGAGAATCAATTGGAAAAGCTTTTTTAATTTTTATTTTATTTCCCGATAGTTTTATTTGAAATAGACTTTCAAATAAATAATCACAAACCAGGTATTTCGTCATCGTGATCCAATAATCTGGCCGCGTGCGATGGCGACATTTTGGCACTGAAACATGCAAGAGATACATGGACATACACATCCGAATTGAATGTTGCACGACCAACACTGCAGCATTGTTTGTGCAAATATGGCTTACATTCATGTTGTCAACTCAGATCGTCTACTCGCGTCGTCAATAACTCAGTCCTTATGCCATGTATAGTCCATCCATCAGCTCATGACACTTTTAGGCAGCCAAAAAGCTTGACTGGATCCAGTGCTGTTCCGATTCCGGTGGCTTACGAAAAAGAAAAGAAAGAAAAATCTGTTTTTATTTTATTTTTATGCGCCGTTTTCTCAGACATTGCCTTGCGGAGGAACAATTTTTCACTACGGAACCCGAACCTCCGGACCAAAAGTGCCATGAGCTGATGGACTGACTATTTGCGCTTGTTTGGGATGACGCCTAAAGTTGACGACTGACTTTGACGACAAAACATTCAGCCCAAAATACGATGAGATGAACCCTGCGTCCAACCTGTCCATCTGTTTCAAACGTATTGACATCGCCTGACGACTCATTTTGTTGGTGAGCGGCGCTTTTTCGGAGCTGAAAAATCAATTGTTTTTACACTTCAACATTTTTTGTCAAAAAACCGCAGAAAAACAAAAAATTGAAACGCACTCTGAGGCTCGCACTTGTTCGTGTACGGCCAATAGACCCCTGCCTGCGATGGAGGGCTCGCGTTGGAAGGCAGGGCGGATGAACTTTTGACTGAACCATTTGGTGATACTCTGGAAAACAGAAAGTTGATGTTTCATGCTTGATATTGTTTTGGATCAATCATACATTTTGTGCGTTCTTTTGCAGCGCATTATCAGCGAAAGCTTTAGCCAGCTTGACTATTCAGGTAGTGATATCGGTCGTTTTTCAAGACGGACGTTTTAAACCAAAAGTGTTCTGAGGAACAGTTTGTGTAAATTGCCACATTTTGGTCTTCAGGGACCCAACCGGAAATCTTAGCCTGATTTGGGGTACGACAGAAACATGCAATGCCAATGGGTGCATGTAATAACGAAGATAACAACCAATTGTGCCAACCGTCCAATAGTGCGATCCTCGGTGTTCGATGACTTCCTCAATTCCAGCCATCAAATGCTGCACGACTCCACGATGGAATTCATTGAACAAAGCCGACCCGTGTGCTTTGGCTGCGGGATGGGCCAATCGAATGTGCAGGTAGTGCACCAGGGGCTTCATTGTCACGCCCTGAAGGGGTGGAAGTTGAAGGTATACTGTATGTTGATGTGTTGAGATTCTTTATTGGGTGTACCGTATAGTACAGTGCGCCCTATTTACACTTGGATCCTATATTCATCACCGACTCTTGGTCATACCACACTGTCAACACCATGTAATGTAGAAGTGACCTTTAGTGACCAAAAATGACTGGATCTATGGTACTGGATTCTAACACTACAATGAAGGAATACTATGCCAAAAGCCTGCGAAAACAGGTGGAGAAAGACTGTCCCCAGCCTGTATTTTGGATGAGCTACAAAAAATCGCAGATCTAGTTTCAAGCCCTCCACAACCTTTTACCTGTACGAAAACGGTGAACAAAATGACGGCATACGTTGCAGCGAGCAGCATTTGCCGCAACGCTTCACTGCCGACTCCCTCCTCGAGCGCGAATGCGAGGGAAAAAGACACCGCACCACGCAGACCACCGTAACTCTGAAGATGCACGGGTGGCCATTGTCGGTCTGGTGCGTTCACACTGACGATGACCTGGTGCACCGTTTTCTACGGTGGCATTCGGCACTACACCATCGCTCGAGCAATGAACACAAATGCCGCACACCATTTGACTTTTTATTGCTTGAAGCACTCATATCAAACCGATGGGCATGATAACAAGAATGCCATCTTGCATACGCACTTTTCTAAACGGGTGCAAAAATGAATATTTAGGATTAAATGTGCATTTAAAACATAAAATGCGCGATTTACAGTCAGTCTCATGTCTCACCATGATGAGTTGCTCCCGAAAGTTGACTCTTCGCGTACCAGCCGTGTACCAATTGACCACAGCCATCAGAGAGAACACAACTGAATAGAAAATAGGAGGAATGACGTTTCACATGACTATATTCTTCATGTGTACAAAAATACTTCGTATGTTTATACACACGATGTCTAATATTCAATGCACCAACCCGCAAATCTAGCAACAAAACAGCTGGCAATTGATGCAGCTGAGAATATCGAGTCCCAATTGTGCCAGAACAGAGTGGCTGTACTGCTAGAGAAGTTGAGCATCATCACACCCAGAATGATGAAGATCAGAGATTCCATCACCTGACTGAAAAAGGCGACATTGGTTGCTTTTCACCACTATGAAACTTGGTGTTCTGTCAGTTGCGGTCTTGTGTTGGTCACGACCATGTAAGTTTTTGATGACATTCAGAGAATGGGGCACAGATGACACCAAACTTTACGACCGTGTCTAAAAACGCTTCTGCTGGTCACTGGTTAAGATTAATACCAAATTTCAAATTAGCCCATAAATCAGTAACCAAAACAAGGCCGGAAACGACCTGCAATAAAAATATATGAGAATTGAGAAAACATCAACGGGAAGAATGACTCACGCCATCACTTTGGTTGAATATTGAACGGTAATGTAGGATTTCGAGCTCAGATTTTCGGCCGCGTACTGAGCTTGGATGATGCCGCAGCAGATTATGCTGAAAAAGTAAAAGAAAAGAAAATACTTACCTAAAAGCGTAAAAAATGGGCTGAGATGTTTTATGTACCTGATGATGCCCGAGAATTCGACCATTTCCGCACACAAGTAAGCAGCGTAGGCGCACGCGAAGATTAATGGCGGTTCAACAACTGAAAGCGGCAATAAAAACTTTAATAATAAAAGAAATTAGAGAGAAAACAAAGCTATTAAAGTCACCTCTTATGTCGGTGGTGAATTTTGTGACGAACGAGCACACAAAACCCCAGACAGCCCCAATGGCAAGCGCTCCAAGACTGCCACACAAGAAGGAGGCTATGCCAAGCAGCACCTGAAACATTTGGGATTGGGATCACCAAGGTGTCACTTGCGGATGGGCATGATAACAACGGCCGACTATAAGTGTTCAAAATTATTGTGCAACGGTTCAGTCCCGGAGCACAGGTTCAGGCCTGGCCATTCAGGCCCGGCTGGAGGATAAGCCCACAAATGAGTCAAAAATATGCTGGGCCTGAAACGGCCGGGCCTGACTTAAATCCACTTCAAGATGAATAGAACATCAGAAACACGAATTTCAAACTAAAAAAGCAAAAAAGTTGCCGAAACCTCCATTATTCCAATCCCGCTTGACTTTTCGACTGATATAAGCTCGATCATCAGATTGTAAAGGACCACAGTTACGGCGTCTGCAATTATAAAAGAAAAAATAATATATAGATTCACCGGAAAGAATCAACAAATAACTAAACTAATCTTGCGAACCAACCATTGAGCAATGATTCTCCAAAGACCATAAAATAAAGCATCTTGTTCACACCGACCTCTTCGAATATGGCGAGCACCTGAAAATAAAGCGATTTCATTATGAGCTTGCGGCTTAATTGATCGCAATTGCACTTGAACATTGTGGTACACAAGTTGAAAAAATGTTTGCTCTCGCAAACAAACTAGTGGAAATATGGCTCTCCTTGTTCATATAGGCAAACAAGTTTCGCAAGTCTAATCGAGACAGTTTGTCTGACTGAAGTTCATATCAAGTTGAAGATTCAGGCCGAAGCCATATTTGTGGTAATCATCTGCAAGTGTAAAACCCTTAGATTACCACAAATATGGCTTGGGCCTGAATCTTCAACTTGATATGAACTTCAGTCGGACAAACTGTCTCGATTAGACTTGAGAAACTTGCTTGCCTCGTGTATTCAACTTTAATATGAACGGGGAGAGCCATATTTCCGCTACCGCTACCGCGCATGCCCCGATTTACACTGACGATGACCTGGTGCACCATTGGCCTACGCAAACTGAGTGGAAACTGCGGAAACTTTGTGCCAATGATGAAACAAATGGGCCCGATAACAAATCTGATAAACCATGAGTGCAGTCGGTGCATAAAAACACAGATCCATCTGTGGTCCTATATTTCCAAAGACAAAGTGACTGAACCTTCAGTTTTCTCTCTTCCCATAATTTTCAACACAAAACAGTTCCAAAACCAAACTTCCACCCACCGCTACAGGATCCACGGCGGCGATTAGCGAGCCAAAGACCAGACATTGCAATATGGATATGGGTAGAATGAAGACTCCGGTCTGAGCCAGCCCAAACATGATCAATGAAATGAGCGTTACGTTAAGTACGGTACCCTGAAATAAGGGCTTCGTTTTGAATTGTGATTTTCTTGAAATTTTAAATTCGTGTTTATTTTTAGCAGAGCAGCCACTCACGATGACGGCAAACAGCAGTATGGTGCCGATGTTCTCAACGAATGCGCGGTCTCGCAGCGAAAATGCGGCTTCGAGGATAATTCTGAAAATTTCAAGAAAACATTTCTTATATTCTGCAAAAAAAATATTCCGCAATTGCTAACAAATAATATACTTGATGATTGGGTTCTTTTAGAGAACGAACCAAGCGTTCTCGAACACAAATATAATATACTTGTATGTTTTTTTACTCGAACGCACAAAAAGGGATGACAAAATAACTCACGGAGGCAGAAGAAACAGGAAGAAGGTTCGCTTGTCGAATATGAGGAAAGTGAGCAGTTGCGGGTTGTGGCCGCTGAAAAGAAGCGACTTAGTCAGACAATTTAATTGGCTAATGGCACCGTAGTCGACTCAAGTGGTCGACTCTCGTCTTCAACTCATGCAGCCCCAGATGAGTCCGAGAAATTATACATGGGAGTGGACGACAAGAGCTGACGATCTGAGTTGACCACATTACAATGCTATCAGACTGTCCTTGATCGTGTTATCATGCCCATCGGAGGTTTGGCAGGCCATCAGGAATACATAACTTCCCATGGGGCCCCCTATAAACCTATCTAAGGCCACTTTATATTTTGTCTCGTTTCGATACACGGAACATTTTCTGATGCGCTCATTGGCTGTTGGTCACGCATGAGCCAATCACCGCGCGAGAAAATGTAGCGTATATCGCAACGAGACAAAGTACAAAGTGGCCTTTTTCAATCCGTTTAGTGGTGCAAGAAATTATGGTCATTTTCTCATCATGCCCATCGATGTCGATAAAACGGAGGGATATAACGCAAGCGGCAACACACTTAAAGGCAAACAACGCCAACACGAGCCCGATTTCGGAGCTGGCAAAATGGTGAAACATTCAGATGAGGCTGCTGGTTTGGGAAACGTTACACGTTGTGGAATACAACGTGGAGCATGATGATTTTCTCTTTCTTTGCGTTTTGCAAGTTCACCACCTCCGAAATCGGGCTCATGTTGGTGTAGTTTGCCTATACGTTTTGAAAATTTTTGAATGGTGCTTCGGTTCGCGATTTGCTCTTGCTCTCTCAGTGTTATAGCGAACATTTCCGTCAAGTATCAGCTCCCGATAATGCAACTAAAGGCAAACCACACCAACATTAGCTCGATTTCGCAGCTGGCAGAATGCTGAAACATTCATACGTGGCTGCTGATTTGGGAAAGTCACACGTTGAAGAATACAAAATGGAGCGTGATGATTTTCTCTTTCTATTCGTTTTGAATACACACCACCTTCGAAATCGGGCTCGTGTTGGCGTAGTCTGCCTTTTACACTGTAACGGGCGTGCACTCTACTCAAACCAAACAAGCCAAGCAACAATCGGCACCCACGGCAACGAATAGAACACGCCACCCAGTCCCAGACCAATCAAAATCAATGCACACGACTCCGGCAAAACTTCGGCGATGAACTTCAGATGGTGATAGGCTGAGAAATTAGCTCATTCTTTGCTTTTGTCAAAAATTTGGCGGTTTTTCTCGCAAAAACTAACCCATTTTCACCAGCACCAGACAGAAGATGAAAATCGTGACCAGAAACGGACTGGAGACGTAGTCGAAATTCCATTTTGCGATATGAATCCCGGACGGATGATGGTCGACAACTTGGGACGCGTTGCCGGCGGTTAAGTGGCCTTGATCAATCAGGGTACTTGCGTGGTCCATCATTCACTAAAACATTAGTTGTATATTGATGACTTTCTGAAAGCAAACTGAAGGCTGGTTTCATTTTGATGACAGTTTGAAATATGATAAATAGTGTGGAATTCCAGCACATGTCATTGAAAAACACCGTGATGTTTCAAGCCACTGCTGGCATCACAAGGTCCCGTTACGACACTGGGTGGGACTCTTGAGCTTTATGGATAACCGAAACATTTTTTGACTCTGCTTAATTTTGCAGTCAGTCATGAAGAAAGAATAAAGTGGGTTGTTTTCGCTGTGGGCACTAAGAAAAATAACGCTCATCTTCTCAAAGTTGCTTGGCTTTCAGAGCGTGTACAAGTTTTCCGGCTCACAAAATAAATCTGAGCGCTTTAGACATAATATACAGCACAAGCAGGTGATACATACTGTACCAGAAAAAACCCCAGGAAAAATCTCTCACGAAAAAAATTCCCCTTTGTTTTTTTTGGAAGTTGGTGTTGCAGACATATTCCCCGCTGTCTTGCCCCAGACCCACAAAAATTTCTTTTTCTCTTCTTTACCCCCCGCACTCTCATAAAAATAAATTTACTTAATTACATCCATTATCTTACATAAACTACCTTACTCCTAACAAAATAAATTACATTTTCCAGGGTTTTTTTTATGCCTTGGGGTTTTTTTCTTGTGTCGTTTTTTTGGGGGGTAGGTTTTGTTGGTGGTTTAGATGTCCGTTTGTATATGGGTGGGTGTGGGGGTTGTTTGGTGTGTTTTTTTGGGGTATATGTGGTGGTTTGTGTAGGTTTTGTGTTTGATTTCGGGTTTTGGGTTGTGTTTTCCCTGCGGGCCCCAGGTGTCATGTTTTGGGTGGTTTGTGTTTTTTTTTTTTTTTTTTGTTTGAGGTTTTTTGGTGTTGTTGGTGGTTGTGGTTTGGTTGTGTTTGTCTTGTGGGGTTTGTTTTTCATTGTTGCCTACCCCCCCCCCCCCCCCAACGATTTACATATACAACGTTGTATTTGCGGTCTACATGTGTTGTGTGCATGCAAAATCGGCAGCAATTCGAGATTAACATTTCAAATGGGCGTCTGAACCATGGGAAAATACAAATACGAACACAAGACAACAAGATCAACACGCAAATGCGCATTTGCACAATGGGCCAAAAGTTAGGTTGGCTCAATATTTTCATGTGCAGTGCCGTTCCGTTTGCCAACGGTAAACTAAGCACAAGGCACAGATAGCCAAGACCAATAGCATAGAGAGAGTCGATGAGTATTGTACGACATCACTGAGTTGTCCTGTAAATGTAAAAATATCCATAAAGTTCATGGGTGCCATCTTCGGGGTTCTGCTGACCATTTTCTGCACGTGCATTTGCAAATTTGAATGACTGAGACGGTTCAGACTTCGATACCTGTTTAGTACGCGCCAGGACAGATCGGCATGAGAACAAGCTTGACATTTTATACACCGTGCTGCATTGATGGGATCCTATTTTGAGATTTTCATTAAAAAACTTCAAAGTTGCGCCATTTTCGGGCAAGCAAGTGGTACTGAAGAACACACAAACTGATGATATGCCAAGCAAATCAAAACTGAGTCAGTCCCTTGCTCTCCTATATGTATACTTTGTGGGGAGCGTCTTTATAAACGGGTAAACACAAAGTTTAGCGATACAAACGACAGATAACACATTCAGGTATTGGTCGCACAATGACCATATAAGAATTCATCAAAATCAATCCTGATTTTCACGTTCAGTCACTCTTAACTACTGCGCTATTTGTGATTCTCACAAAACATTTTCAGCTGAAAATAATCTAACAGATCAACCACGTTGCCGCAGGTCTGAAACATTCTCTTTACCACATGCTTTGTGTGTGATCGCGCAACGCAACGTCATTGCCCCGTCACTAGCCTGCTTTGCGATTCAGGAAAAAAATTTGACCAATTCTTATAAAGTCATTGTGCGACCAATACCTGGCAAAACGTATGACTGTGTCCATAGTGTGGTTGTATGGTTGGTTGTATAAAAAGTTGCGCAAGGGCATTTGAGTGACACACACGCAAGACCGTTTTTGAATGACCAAGGGCAGACTCAGAGGGAAACACAATGCCCCCTTTGGTCCAAGTCACCCTTGAAGGGAGACACCACTTCCAAAAAAGAAAGAAAATGGACCGAATTCCGCACGCCATTATTTATATACTTTTTGGTTTAAGATTGCCAAATTCAAAACAGCACTGGATAAAAATGACTTTTTTGGATTTGGATCCTCCCTTGGCCAAAAGCTGGATCCGCCATTTGCCACGCTTGAGCAAGTGTGTGATTCTGTCGGTTTGCTGTTTTGCAGTTGCAGGAAGCAACTGTAGCATGACCATAATGTTTTAACTTTCAGTGTGTCACGATTTGCCCGCAATAAAACACGCTCCTGGTATGGTCACACAAAACAATATACACGCATTTCTGTTTGTTTCAACCTTTGATCATCCAGATTCAGAATATTTCCTGCTGCCAGAGAATCGGGGCATGCGCGGTAGCCGCATAATAATAAATAATAAGCAATAATAATAAATAAACCCAGAACAATCAAATTCGCCACTTTGGAAAACAAAGTCAATGCCGTTCCTTCCTGAGCTTTCATACCCGCATGTGCCCAGTTTCCTTTTTCGATGGACACGTCCCGTAAGCGCTTTCTGAACCAACAGAGCCTTTTCTTGACTGAAAGTGCGGCTTCTATTCGTAAAAGTTTGTGGTTTCCTTCGACACCCTGCGCAGTCGTTGAGAGCATATCAAGGATTTATCATTTGAAATATGATTACCATACGCTTGCTTCAATCAAAAGCGCACGTGGACAGTAATTTCTTTTTTGAAGTCGAATTTTTTCAGTTTCTGAACTTTTCAACAGCATATTTATGTAGTAAAAACTTTTTAGCCTGCATATAAACTTATCACCATGCTGTGTCGCCTGCCCCGTTTCGCCACTTATCAAAGTCAAGCAGCAACCAAAAAGGTTGCGTGATTTTTTAGCTCCTGCTCGCGATAATTTACAGCCCCCAAAGCTGTTGTAATGATACAGTTCTTATCAGCCACTGGTAAACTCGCATTATTTCCCCAGATTGTAGTATTGTTATCAGACAAAAGTCCTGCACTGATATTTTGCTTCGCCATAGAAAATATTTTCCACTCACCAACCACAATTATCACATTTCTCCTCACAGCCACTGGTAAACTCGCATTATTTCCCCAGATTGTGTAGTATTGTTATCAGACAAAAATCTTGCACTGATATTTTTTTGCTTTGCCACAGATATTCTTCACTATATCACATTTCTCCTCAATAAATTTTTTCAGATATTTTCCCGTGCCCTTTCCTGTCTGTCCCAGTGCGCACACGGCCGTGAAGAAATGGACTTCCCAAAGGTTCGATTTTTTTAATGAAGTGGTTGGTCTTATTGTCGTCACCTTTGTTATCATGTCCATGGGTTGGATAGAGATAATCAACTTTGCGAACCGCAGTATCCTTTGAAAAAAAATTTTATAAAAAATAAAAATAATTAATAATAAAAATAGTAATAAAAAATACAAGTTTCAGGTGGAACTGCATCTTCATATCGATGGCGCGATTCGTCACGAAACAATATGGGAACTGGCACAGTTCGTTATGTATCTTCGCAAATTTCCTCCAAAAATTATTTTTCGATTATTTACAAACATTTATTATTTACAAAAACTATGTTTTTGCAGAAAGAAAAACCTCGATCTCGGAGTGAAAACATTCGAAGAATTGAAAGAGAAAATCGTGACCAAAACGTCGGCCTCACTCGATCACGTGCTGCAAGCGTTTATCGTGTTCATGCCTAGTGTCATGTTGGTCATTTTTTGTAATTTTTTTGCCATCTTTTCTTCATATTTTAGTTTTTGTTTTATTAAAATCGACCAAATTTATCGCGAGAAATTTGTTGAAACTGCTTCCAATGGGCATGATAAGGAAAATAGAACAGCCCCCTCAGTGTACACGCAGTCAAGTGGATGTCGGTGATGGAGTGAGGTGTATGGCGATCGGTTTCAAACTGATCTGGCTCAGTCTTCAGGGGACTTTTTTTGAGTTTGGACAGTCACAATAAAAATTCGACATCAATATCAGAAAGTGAAACCATAGGCTGATCGAAATCAGAACTATATATAGGCATACGTACAGTATGCCACTGTTGGTGTATTGATTTCCAAATTACCCCCAACATATAAAAAAGCTCTGGTCTAATTTTTTGGTATAAATTTTTAATATTCCTGTATTTTTTTAAATAAAAGTCAACCAAAACTGTTTCGCATAGCGGTGACATCGAGGCGATCGAACGAATCGCATACGAATTGTGCGAGGATCAGGCGAAACAAGGCGTCGTGTATTTCGAGGGTCGATTCTCGCCGCATTTCCTGTCAAACACGCACAAAAGTCGATCAATGAATCCGACTGCTCAATACAAGAACAAGGGACAGGTGAGTGGATCACCTGTTGGCGTTAGTTTTAGGCTTAGACTTAGGTTTACAATGCCTGAAAGGCATAAAGGCATTCAGGCCGAGTGACAAACTTTTGCCAATTTTTCCTGTACCACTGGCGATGTCCCGGTGCACCACAGGTGAATGGTTACTGAACAGTGCCGACCACAGAAAGTTGATAGAAATATTTATACTTTTATTTTTGTGATGCCAGTACACAATCCAACACATCATCATGTTGAATGGCGGATAACAGAAAAAGGCGAATCAGATCTTTCACAAAATCCACGTTTTACAAACAAAAGAACGCATTTAGCCGAAATGCACGACGTCAAACAACGAAAATAATTCACACGATTATGCACTGTTGACGCACAAACAAGCGATAGAAATACTGAAACGATGCGGACAGGTTTGAAACAACATCAACAAAAAAGCAGCTGTGCACGTGAGAAATCCAGGGGCACCCACCAGGTCACGGCCTAATTTCCCTTGCTCGTTCACAGGTCACCCCTGAAGAAGCCTGCTGCGCCATAATTCGTGGTCTGGAACGGGGTGAGCTGGATTTCAAAGTCAAAGCGCGGGTGATTCTGTGCTGCATCCGGTCACATCCACATTGGTCGAGGGAGATACTCGAATTGGTGCAAAAGTACAGGTAAAGAAGCCAATTGGGGGCACTTCTTGCCTTTTTCTGATCGAACACACTATTGACCACTGTTTACTACTCTGGCTGCCCGATTCGACCTGCTTTCATGGAGAGGTGCGGGTGCACCAGGTCATCATCAGGACGAATACACCTTGTCAATCCATGTTCTCGTCAACATGATGTTATGTTATATGTTATGTTTATGATGATTGCAGCCGGGCCACCCTTGTTATCATGCCCATCAATAATTAGCGTTTGTTTTTGGTCCCACCACCATTGCAACATTGAAACTGAAACATCACCCACACATCAGGGACCATCGCATCGTGGGCATTGATGTGGCCGGCTGTGCGTTCGCCGGTGCGTCCGAAGAATTTGACAATGAAGAGGAGCGGGTGTTTGAGGTCGGTAGAGTGGATTTTACAGTTTTGCCAAAAATATATCAAAAAAAAGTTTTAATAATCGTTCCAGGAGGCCAAGAAGCTGGGTCTGCATCGTACCGTTCACGCCGGTGAGTCCGGAACCGCCGCTGATGTGGATTATGTGAGTTGGGACTATTCTGGATTTGTGTATAGTCCATCCATCAGCTCATGACACTTTTGTTTGGGAGGTCCAGGTTTCGTTGTGAAGAACTGGTCCTCCCCAAGGCAGTGTCAGAGAAAACGGCATAGAAAAATAAACTAAACACGGATTTCTCTTTCATTTCTTTCTCGGAAGTTCGTCGTCAATGCAAATTGTGTCAACTCGAGCATCGCATTAGGGCTGAGTTGACCATGTGCGTTGTCGACATGAATATAAGCCGTTTTCCGGGGACTAAAAAGCCATTATCATGTTCCATCAGTTCAATTTATCTGAGTAGGTCCACCGGCATTTACGAGAAGTGTACATACAGAGAATTGTTTCAAACCAATCGGCCAAATCAATTTACGGTGGTCGTTATTGTTATGCCCTTCCAAATACAGTATACCAGCTTGCCAATTCAAGCGTTCAAGACCACGCCCACCTTTCCAATTCAGGCAATCAAGACCACCCCACCTTGCCAATTCAGGCAATCAAGACGCTGCACGCCGAGCGCATCGGTCACGGCTACCACGCGTTGGATGACCCTTTGGTGTACCAGTACATGATCGACAACAACATTCACTTCGAAGTGTGTCCCACGTCGAGTTGGTGCACCGGCGCAGTGACCGTGCCGTTCAGTCAACATCCCGCTGTTAGGTCAGCAATAAATCTTCAATTTTGTACACTATCTGTGCTGTAGGTCTTATCCGGATTTGAGTGCGCTGCTGCAGAATGCATTTGTCCGATGATGGGCATGATAACAAGAATATATGAGCATGATAAGAAGAACTTATGGGCATGATAACAAGAATCTATGGGCATGATAACAAGGCCAGATGGGCGATAACCAGACTTGCTCTGATGCACTCAGGAGATGCTGGGATAACAGCCGCTACGTAGTACTGCTCTGACAAACAAGCGGTGCACCAGGTCACAATCAGTCAGTGCTGTGAATCAAGCATCATCACCACCACAATCAACAAATCATCAAACCTGATGTTTCACACAGACTACTAAAGGACAACGCGTCCTTCTCGATCAGCACCGATGACCCGACGTGTTTCGGCAATTATTTGAACGACGAACTTCGAGTGGCCAGAGACGAAATGGGATTCACGCAGCAACAATTGTGGCAATGCGTGTGTTTCATTTATTTCTGTGATGCCAACGAAGCACGGAGGGTTCCGTAATCGTATATGACTGTGACAATATACATGGCCAAACGCCCATTCGCTCCAAGATGGCCAGCTGGTGAATTCGCACTGACGATGACCTGAAGCACATCCGGCCGTCAGTGAAAACCAGTCGAAGAGCGGAACAATAAACACGCTGCTCAATTCGCTGCAATACACGCAAAGATTTACATGACGTCAAAGCGTGTAGTCCATGACAGATTAAATCAAACAATGTGATGTTTCACAGGCTACCTGTTTCAGCAGCTGAATGCGGCTCAGGCCTGTTTCCTGCCTGATGACGAGAAGCAGGAATTGATCGAACAAATCGAAGCGCACAGACCGAAATAAAGAAATTGGCATTCTTGCGAGATTGATATTATTTTGATTTTAGCGCCATTTGTAATGGATTATTGCAGCAAGATTTCTGCGCCATTTACTTTGATTGCAACTGCTGATCCATTTTTAGCTCTTGCGTAGTCTATCGCCCCCCCCTCCATTTTCATTTTTCGTTGTAGTGTATAGCTGGTGCATATACAGTAGGCGCCTGGACGTCCTATGTTTGACATCAACATTTTTTTTTAAACATATTCGTTCCAAAAGTTAAAATAATATTTTTTTTATTGTCTCAAAGTTCGAAAATTTCTCTATTTTTGTTTCAATCATAGACAAAATAAAAACAAATTGAAACTGGATTCTTTCAGACCCTAACATGGGTGTATTGGGTGCCATAATCGTTGTTTTGTGGCATCTAGACATAGTGCACACACTCACATGGCCTCTCATATGATTACACATGTACATGTGACTGGGTGGGCATGCATTTATCCATGCAACAGACCCGAAAGCAGTGATTCGATGTGATATTCACTCTATATTTACACTGTTTGTCACATATTTGCATTGGTCGTGTACCAAGAGGCAATAGTTTCACCCAAATTTACCGTCATATTTTGTACAAAGCCACACCAAGGCACCCACACCACGTGGGGGAAGTGTACGGGTGTGTACCGGACTACTTTCGGTACTCATCGACCATGTCATCGGCTGAACAATTATGCTGTTCACATCCTATCGACGATGGCTTTGGCTGATATTTCTGGCTCTGTCACCGCGTCAAAATTAACGCCAGCTATTCACGTTCGGTTGTGTTCGTTATAAATACATATATGTACCTAAGTGGGAATTTTGTCTGTCTTGGCGTGCGGTTCTGCTGAATCAAACAAGCTCTCTCTTACTGGCTGCGTGCAGATGACTTGCAAACTGCGTGCGTGGCATACGGTAGCTACGCGGTGTGGGTCGGGCGATCATGCTACATACCTACGTCCAGCTCAATACCGGTCAGACATACGCATCGGGCAAGAGTGCTTGTATGGCATTGAGTTTGGCACCTGGAATAGATGACGGTCGACTTGCCTACACCATCATTCAACGACGATATCAAGGACAAGTTGTTTACATCGGTTGGGGGGGGGGGGGGTTGGAGTTTTGGGGTGATCTGCGAAAACCTTTGTTGATCCACGTGCGTAGACAACACATCAGAGAGATGATATAACCAGGGTTGGGCAAAAAAATGTTTTTAAAAGAAATTACAAAAAAGGTTTTTGAAAAAAATTTAAATTTTTCTGTGGAACAAAAGGTTCTAAAAGGTCCAAAAATGAGATCATTGCACGACTTTTGGGACGACGTCAGTCCAGGAGGTCGTGTTCTCCAGCTGCCGCTTTAATTTATTTTTACTTTTTGCACACGAATAGGCAATCTTCTGAACTGCTCGGACACAGAGCTAAAAATTTTAGATTAAGAAAACTAAAAAACTTTGATTTTCGAATTCTAGTCCTCGCTACCACCAAAAAAATTGTTGGAAGCTACATACAGTACATGCAGTCAGGTGATAATAAGCATGACGCATTGCTGCCACGAACCAAAGCAATTATCTTCACTTCTTCAAAAGTGTGTGAAAAGAGAGTATTGATCAACAATTGCAATGAAGATTTTACAGGGCGCTCACAGGCGAACAACGCAGACCATTATCCGTTACCATTGAGTGAGTGTTCTTGTCATAGTCATTCAGTTGTCTGCCCAAACCCGCGCTGTCCAGAGAAATTGGAACGTAAAGTCAATGCTGTTTCGTAACCCAGTGCACCCAATGCAGGTATAGTAACATACCCACACGCATGGGCATGATGAAATCCGGTTTTCAAACCTTCGTGAGAAAATGCGGCATAGTTTTAGGTTTGCTAATGACTGCAAAAATGATAAGATACGTTTACTTTACATGGTCGTCAGTGCGCTTTAACTTTATTTTTACACCACGCTCGGTGGAAATAAAAGTGCAGTATTGATTTCAAATTTACGGTGCATTTGGCAATCAAGGCACAGAGTACATAATGTGCTGTATACTGAATTTTAATTTCCTGCTCGCGTTGCCGCTCAATCAATGAATAAGTGGGTATCCATTTTTTAAATTCAAATTCCCGGCAACGTTTATTAGTTTGGGTATGATAACCAGGCTTATACTCATGTGGTCAACGCACCTCGCCAACGTTGGCTTTCAAGTAGTACGTGGTCTCATGCAGTGCCGTGGCTGGGGGGAGGGTCCCCCAATGGTACCCTACCCGCCCCGGCCTTGTACACTATCCCCTCAATCCGCCCCACTCTGGTACCCTACACCCTACCCGCTCCGATTTTTGCCCTCAAAAAGTGCCCATTTTCGGTCAAAAATGCCCAGATTTCGACCGAAAACCCTCTTAAAAGTGCAAAAAATCGCGCGCTACGCGCGATAATGCACTTTATAGCATATAAAAAGTGGCACCCAAAAAAACTTGTATGGCACCCTACCCGCCCCGAAAAATCCCCCCCCCCAAACCGGATTCCCCCCCAGATTCCAGGTACGCTACCCCTACCCGCCCCGGATTTTCCACCTACTGTGTCCTACCCGCCCCGCAAAGTAGCCACAGCAGTGGTCTCATGTTTTTACATTTTATCTGTAATAATTATTTTGGTGGTATCTTTTGTCTGGCTGCCTTGGCGACCATTTTCGTTTACATCTTTGATCACAGTCACAGGCGGGGCAAAAGAGTCCTGCATGCTTCAAAAAAGTGTCAAACTAAATGAAGTTTGGCGAACAAATATCGGCGCATCTAACGCCCGAGTGGCGCAAACAATACGTTCAGTATGAGGCGTTGAAGACAATCATTTACGACATTGTCGCAAATGCGCCGGAGGACGACGGCCGGAAGGCGGCGTATTTTGAAAAGGTCGTTTTTGGCTCTTTTGCAAAAGTTAAGCAGACAGCAGTACAGTGTACCCCATTTTGACTAAATACTGGCTGCGTCAACTTTGATGATAATCCCGAGGTTGCGGTTGAACTACTGGTCGGCAAGCTAATAGCGTAAAAAGGTTGTTCAATAAGCACAAACAAAACTTGGTCATAATAAATTCTTCATTCTTCAGGAAGACGTGTCATTCTTCAAGGAATGCCAGGAAGAGGTGACCAAGATGAATCTCTTCTTCAGCATGAAGATGGCGGAGGCGCAGCGAAAGTTCCACGAGCTTCAACACGATCTCGAAATGTTGAAAGCGAAACAGCAGGTGCGTTGACATAATTTTTTTTAAATTTCTTTTTTCCCGGATGTTTTTGCCCTAATCCTGTAACTACATTGTAGTTTGTTCGTCGACGAAAATCGTCAACGTTAGTTGTCAGCGCAGCGTGACATTGCTGGGCTGCGTTGACAATGTGCGTTGACTACATTAATGTTTGCCAAATCCATCAACAGGCCATTGCTATCCGGTTATCTGTTCCACATTTTCAGGAATTGTCGCAAAAGAAGAACCGAATTTCGCTCAAGCGAGACCCGACCAGCAAAAACATTAGTCAATTGAAGTTCGCCTTCAGTGAATACTACCTCAAATTGTTGTTGATTCAAAGCTATCAACAGTTGAATGGAACCGGGTTCAGAAAGATATTCAAGAAGCATGATAAATTGATGCAAACGGATAGGGGTTGGTTGCAAATGTTGCATGAGTGTGATGTGGTCATTATTTCTGTCTTGAGCAAAGATATGTGCCAAACGTGCGAGGATATGTCCAGCCCGAGTTACTTACTCCCTTCAGTGGATAGGTGGATTGCGGTTCCGCGCCTTTTGGATCCACGATTCGACCTGCTCTCGCTGACGGGCGGTGCGCGGGCCATCGTCAGTGCGCGAACGCACTATAGATTGCAGCGTATTCCGCGACGTTTCAGGCCCGCAAGTTCAGGCCCGACCTTTTCAGGCCCAGTTTTTCAGGCCCGGCCGATTCAAGCCCAGCATATTTGACCCATTTATAGGCTTAGGCTCCAGCCGGGCTTGAATCGGCCGGGCCTGAATGGGCCCGGGTCAACAAAAAAAAAAATCCAAAGACCCCGAAAAAAATCACCCCAAAAAAAAAAATAACACACAAAAAAAAAAAAAAAAAAAAAAAAAACAAAAAAAAAAAGCCAAAAACACCAAAACCAAACCCCTGAATGGCCGGGCCTGAACCTGTGCCCCGGGACTGAACCGTCGCACAATAATTGCCGCGTGACGCCCAGAAACGCCTTTATCCTTTTTTTGAGGAGCGAAATTCCGCAAAGAGCACGTCATCAACACGCCATTGTTCACGAACAAGGACGTCGATCAGCTGATCACAAAGACGGAGAACGCGGTGGTGAATGAGCTGGAACGGGGCGACAGGTTACTCTTGGAAATGTTTGCAATATCTGATTGCCTTGTAGACGTGGTTTGTGGTCATGATTACGAGATGCGAATCTTGTCTACCGATCCATGTCAAAGGATATCATATCCATACCTTGACAAAACCTGTAATTTGGGTTAGAAACGTCGGTCATTAAATCTGTGTGGTAAATCGGTCGACAAGATTCGTATCTCATAATCAGGTTACTTGTTGGTCCGATCACGCTCATAATCGGTGGTGACCTGACCACATGGTCTTTTTTCGTGTGGCGGCCAATAACAGCTGTTTTCTTCATTATGTGGAACATCAGCCGTTCAAAGAATTGTGTTATATTCGGAAAGTGTGGCTAACGCTATAGTTGTCAACGCAACTGCCTGCCAATTCGGTAAAACACAGCTGGCTAGTGTCTGCTATGCAACACAGATGGAGCTGGGACACGCATTATGCAAACTAATTGCGTGACGATGACAACACCGGTGAAATATACATATCAAAGGAGACCTAAATGAGCGCAGTGAAATGAATCCAGGCTTCCTACACACGTTGACAGTGAGAGCCCCATGTACAGCATGTAGAAGCTGCGTTTGCACGAGATACAGGACGTTGCGTTGACGGCGTTCACACACGCCCTGTGTATTTGCCACTTTTGCCACTATTGCCACTGTTGCCACAACCATCTTTGGCTCAATATTTCAGACACGCCGCAATGAAACGTCTGCGAGTGCAGCCAGTGAGCGAAAAACAGAATGCGTGGACCACATTCAGATTGGGACTGTATTTGGGCGCATTCATTGTGTTGTGTGGCATTGCCGTCAGTATGGTCATCGATAGGGCTAATCGTTAGTGTTTGGTGATGTTTCATACTTTCGTGCGCATGCTGCTTGTAGCCATGCTCCCGTGCTGCACTTGCACAAAGTATGCTGTGATCCGATACTCATCTTTTTTAGTCAAGAAAATGTAATGAGGTTTTTGCGCAAAACTGACGATGTCGTGGTGCATCAAGGTGCCTGAACACAAAAATCAATTAACGAGATGGACGAACAAATTTTCAGAGCAACGATCGCAAGATGCAGCTGACCTACATCCAAACTGTTCGAATCGTCTTGACCTCGATAATGTTGAAGAGCACAAGCGCTACTGGTCCGTCGGCATTCGGCTGTTCAGAGGTGCGTGTGTGAAACATCAGATGCTGAAATTGCGCGCAAAACATAGTCAAACATCATCTTACATAATCTGACAGGTTCCTTACTGATCATGATCAACTGCTGGTTGATGGGTCTGAACGTCTATGGTTGGCAAACAGCGGGCGTGAATCACGTGCTCATTTTTGGCATCAATCCAAGAGATCATCTCACGTACCAGCAAATGATGGAAATCGCGTCATATTTGGGTGAGAGTGCGTTTTTCCTGGCGATATGGGTGGAGTGCGCTTAGCAAGGCTTACACTGATGTTGTCAACGCTATTTGTCCGTGTTCGTGCAGACGGAGCAGGATGTGAGTTGTCGTTAACGCCCCTGGCCCTGTCGCGCTCAGGGTTGGGCAAAAAACGTTTTTTTTTCAAAAAATCGTTTTAAAAAAAAACGTTTTTTTAACGTTTTTTAAAGAAAAAACGCCGTCGTTTTTTTTGCCCAACCCTGGTCGCGCTATCCTTGGAAGCGTCTGTACGGTACATGTCACGTAGTCGCCCATTGTTTGTACGTGTCCCACTTGTGTTGCAGAGCAGACACTTAGCCAAGTGCGTTTCCACAGGCAATTGCGTTGACAACAATGGTATTAGCTGCAATCAGTTGTGGATCCAAAACTAATCACTACCACTTGATCATGCATAATGACGCCCAGTTTTCTATTTTTTGGTGTGCCACCATTTTATTTCGTGTTTATTGTTTTGTTTGTTTCACAAGAAACCAAGCACAAACCATATACTGCAGGCATGATCTGGGGCCTGTGCGTGTGCGGTTATCTGGTGGCACCGCTCGTCAGCAACATCTCACCCCTCATATTTCCACTGATCGCGGTAGTGTCGTTCCTAATATGGTTCCTCAATCCACTTCAACGTCCGAAACAGTGGATGCATCGCAGCAGCAGGTTCGTGAAGGTCCATGATGAATGTGGTGATTGTCTGTATTGGTTAAAAACCTATGGTGAATATTTTTGCTTCATTTTGGTTCCCAATCTGCCGTTAAGCCTCCATTTTAACACTAGTGAATGTTCTCAATTATGACTGTAAAACTGCCGAATCCAGATCTATAAAACAGGCCGACTGTGATCATAAAAATTCTACAAAAATGAAAATTATCTGAATTTTCAGATTTTGGTTGCTAAAGATCGTCTTCAAATGCCTGACGGCGCCTTTTCAAGCGGTGGCTTTCGCTGATTTCTGGCTCGGCGACCAAATGAACAGCTTGACAACATCGTTTCTCGACTTTGGCTATTTGGTGTGCTTCTATTCATCGAATGAGGTGTGCCGCGGTTTGAAAGTTGCGCTTTGATTGTGGCAAATAGGCAGGTCGACCATGTCATAATCGCATCGCGTTGTCAAGCAAATGTGAATGGACATGATAACAAGTGTGTCTCTGGCATCTGTTAGCTTGCTGGTTTTTCCTGTGTGTTTCTCCGTGTTTCAACCAGCAAAAATTAAGAAAGTTATTATAATGCCTTGGCACAAAAAATAAAAAAAATAAAAATGTTATCGCAGGTGATCTGGTTCAGCGACGGCGGCATAGTCGACTTTCGTCACATAGTCGACCCCATCGATGACCCGTTTGGCAATGCCACCTTTGTTGCCACCCAACTGGCCCCGCAGTGCAGCGACCCACGACAGGCATATTGGCGACCCCTGATCACACTGGTGCCTCCGTTGGTGCGATTCTTGCAGTGCTTGCGGCGATACAGGTACCCCGCGTTTTTTTCTAATAAACACACTGGGCGTTTATTTTTTCAAGGGTGCGTTGATCTGATCCCGGGCGCGTTTATTGGAGACTGGGCGTTTACTGGGATAGGGGGGGGGCGCTTTTATCTAATATTTTAGGAGAAGGCGTTTATTGGAGAGCGGGCGTTTATCAGAAAAATTAGGCTATTTCGTCAGAGCACAATTTTTTGGGGTTGTGTTTTAGCCATTGCGGCCAAATCTGTCAACAATAAGATATATGATCGTCTGTAATCTGTGAACTGTGCAGCCCGCAGCGTGTTGTACGTAGTCTCACATCATGACGGTGCATCAGGCCATCGTCGGTCGTGCAGCAGCACCGGATGGTCACGTGATCCCAGAAAACACACAAGAGTTTATTTCTATGCTCGCGTGACGCTTGCACATGTAGCAACAGCAATGGTTGAGTTTTTTTGTGTTTTTTGTTCACAAAGGATTTTGGAATGTACATGCGCTCCCCGTTATTAAGCAACAGCAATCTGCAATAATTAATTGTTTCATATTTTTTAGGGATGGTCCGAAATTCCACCCTCATTTGACTAACGCAATGAAATATTGCACGTCATTCATCGTTATCGGCATCGGAACTGCGAGGGCCATTTATGTCAAGGTACAGGGCCGTGATTAATTGAGTATTTGTGACATGTTTATGAGTTCTCTTTTCTGAAACTTGGCAGACATGATCCCAAAATATTTTGTTAATTCCCTGAGTTTCAGGACAACAACGACGTAAAATTCTGGGATAACCCCTGGGTTTACGTTTGGATTTTCGCCTATGTCCTGGCGTTCTGCTATGCGTACGGATGGGATTTGTTCATGGATTGGGGACTGATGCATCGCGAATATGGAATGTTTGTGTTGTGTAATAACATTTTCACATTTTTGGAACTTCTTCTTTTAGGTATTTGAGCCTGCTCTTTCGTCTTGTTCATGTTTGATGGGCATGATAACAAGAGTGATCGCCGACAAGAGTCAATCCGTTAAAAAATCTGAAGTCCAAGAAACAGACTTTACCCTGTTTCAAACGATAAATCACAGGTTACGCGAAGAGTTGGCCTACCACAAGAAGGGCTACTATTATTTCGCAATCGTCGCCGACGGAGTGCTTCGACTCAGTTGGACACTCAACGTCACGTTGGCTGCTGCTGACATTAACTCAGCTACGGGCTCGGCGTTCACCGGTCGGTTGCTGTATGATGTTTCAATGATTTGGATTTTTGATTCTTGAAAATACTGGTTTCTGGTGGGAAACAGAATGGGCATGATAGCAAACGCGAAAATTTTTTGCCGTGAGTACAGCAAAAAAGATCCTTGCTTTGCCCATATTTTTTTGATTCATGCGCAGGTGCGTTGATTACGGATGCGCTGTTGTGTGTCACCGGAGCGCTGGAATGTTTTCGGCGATTCATTTGGAATTATTTGAGATTGGAGGTCGACTTTTGTTCATTTTTTGATATGATATGCAGGAAATTTTAATTTAATTTTAATCTTAATTTTAATTTAAAGCTAAGGTGTTAATTTCTTTTTTTATTCAGAACGAACATCTGAACAACTGTGGCAATTTTCGTGCCGTGCGTGACATCAGCCTGAAACCGATCAAAAAAGGAGCCGTTGAAAGTTTGATTGACCGAATGGATAATGACGATGGAGTGATCCACAGGTTGGAAAGCGAAATAATTTTGTCAATTGTCAAAACGGAAAATTTTGGGCATGAAAATACCTAGCGAAGAGTAACTGACAACATCAAAACAGGAAGACGTATGTGTGTAGTGTGTGTGTCTGTGGCCCCTCCCTCGGAGGTCCGGACGGGTCAATTTTTTTCATGGGTAGCTTTGGGTATGCTGACGGGTCTTCGGGGGGAGGGGGTGGCACGGCACGGGCGCGGCGCTGTAGCCGGGGGCCGTAGGCACGGGTCCCGTCTAGTGTTTAGCAAAATTATAAATTATATTGCAGAGGCGACCAGGCAAAGAACAGGAAATCGCACAGATCCAAGCTACAGCATTTGGACAGCAGCATTCTCAAGAAAACCAGTGCGTTTTTGCATCACGAAGTCCAGTTGCTGGACAAGACGATTCACAAAGCCGGACAAAAAATTAGCGATGTTGCGCACAACGTGCACCTACCACATCATGAACATCACCGAGTGAAACCCATGCGTAAAAGGTAAATGAAATAAATAAATAAACAAAAGTCGATAAATAAAGGAGCCGCCTCAGCCGTCCCCCCCCCGAACCACCTGGGGCTAACATTTGGGAGCCTGTTTTATTTCTCGTTTGCATTCTCTCTTCAATGGATAGAATAATTTAAATGGATGGATGAATTCTTTAATCATAAAAGATAAAGAAATTAAACATAAAAAGAACTGCCAAAGCCCTGCTGCATCTTTCAGCAAGTCGGTGTCGTTCATGGAAACCGATGACATCCTGGAAGAAGACCACGAACTTGAGCACGACAGGATGTCGACCAAGAAAGGAAAAGACGAAAAAATCGAGATCCATTGATTCCAGATTTACCGTCTTGCTAAATACATACACCCACAAACAATGTACCCGTTCACGCGCCTTACAATGGGCTCGTATCTTTTCTAGGTGTGATCCATGTGTTGTTTATGAGCTGTGAAGTATAGGTGGCACATTCTGCCACTTCCAGACAATTTTAGCGCTACGGTATACCAGTGCCTTTCAGTTTCATGATGTCAAGAAATTGTCTCTTGTTTTTAAATTATGTGGTTGAAACTTGTTATACTGCACCAAGTTTTGGTGCTCAACTTGTCGGTTATTTCCGTGCCAAGTACATAGCACGAAGAATGACGTCCACACGCTCTTTCACATGTATGTATTTTGCGGTGTCCATCACGAACGTTCCATGGTTAAGCGGAAACATCATGTCAGTGTTCACAGGGACCGTTAAACGATCATGTAGTCACCTGGAATTCAATCGTTGGCACGGTGGCCTCACTTCATTGTGATCCCCATGTCGCCCATCGCCGTTGGGCTTCACGTGAATTCACGTGAATTGAGCGCGAAACTATGGTTGAAAAGAGAGTTGTTGTTGTGAACGATCACTTCAGTTGACGTTGCTCGATAATAAAACCCTTGGTATTTTCATGTTGGCATGCCCTTCATGATTGCGCTAGTTGAACGTTGTGATCGGTTGGGCGCCAAATCAAATTTCATCAAGGTCCAACAGGTTGTGTGGGAATTTCCAGTATGCCGTGCCCTAATTCCCACTTTGTTTTTCCATCCCTGCTGCCCAACGTTGGATCGACGATAGCCTTTCGAATTGTCGATGGTTTTGATGGCGTCATCACCACACAACCCTGACGTGCAATGGTGAGCGCATTACGGGCTTGAGAAAGTGTTACCTAGGGTAGGGAAAGAGAGCTACATACCTATGAGTGGGACTAATCAGTTACGATTTCGAATTGTCACTTTTATAACTTTGACCAAGCGAAGTAAGCAAGCAAAAAACAGCCAAACACCTTTGGATAGGCGCGATGGGGCGAGTTGGTTTGTGTGAAACGTCAAGCTGCAGTGACGTTTCAACTGTAGATTGGTACATAGGTGGGAACAGTGACCGTTTCTGCGTTTCCTAGATTGATTAACTTTCAAAGCGGCGTAACGCAACGGCGAGAAAAATAATGGTGAAACTGACTCAAAGTGTGGGGATGACACCAAATTTATTTCAGCGTCGGTTAGGATTACACAATAATTCCCAATGGGTGGAGGACTTTGGTGCACTTGAGCTCATGTCATGCGTGTGCGGGTGTGCGTATAGGCCACCGTATATTTTGATGTGATTCTTCTGACGTTATTTCACTCTTGTTTTGTGTAGTTTTAGCCAGCTACCAGCTCAGTTACCCACCCGACTGTTTGTGTAATTTTCACAGTTTCTGTATCCCATTTTGCATCGGTTTTCATCACAATATATTAGTCTGATCTACGTAAAACTATGATATGGTTCGTAACTCGTACTTTCTTGGTATCTAAACATGGTACCCTAAAGTAACTCGCTAACAAGTGGACCCTACTGCTACACTTTTGTGAGGTGGACCCTAATGCTGTGGACCCTAATGGTCAGTGGACCCTACTGCTACACTTTCGTCAGGTGGACCCTAATGCTATGGACCCTACTGAGGAGTGGACCCCAATGCTATGGACCCTAACGATGGGTGGACCCTAATGCTGTGGACCCTAACGCTACTGTACCCAAGTGTAGCATGGGACCCTAATGTGCGCTGGACCCTAATGAGCACTGGACCGTAATGATACGCAACCTTCCCATTCGCATTTTGGGAGAAGCTAGTCCAGTTTCAAAATTGACTTCCCTTTTTCTCAGGCTTAGGCTTAGGCTTAGGCTTGGGCTTACTATTAGGCTTAGGCTTAGGCTTAGGCCAAACCTTCAGCCAACCCGTGCCTTCTACCGCGAAATCGAAAATTCGCGTTTTCTCTCTGTCAAGGCAACTGGACTAGCTTTTCCCAACATGCTTCCCAATCTCTTGCTTTGTGTTTTGTGCGATCCTCCACAGAGCAAGATTCTATTTATTCATGAATTTTTATTTCGCAACAGAAATTAGGATCGCGGGGGGGGATGGGGGGGAAGGGTAGGTACCTTGCAACCACCCCGGAGGGTACCTTGCAGCTTGCAACCATCAATTTATGGTTTTTATAGGCAAAAATGGGTGTTTTTCGACCTCAAAACCCCAAAAATCGCGCGCTCCGCGCGCAAACCTCCATATAATAGCTATTTTGGGCAAATTTTCTGCCAAAAGGCAAAAAAGTACCATTTTTTCGGCCAATTTTGCAGAAAAAAGCATGCAAAAAACACCCTTTTTTTCGGACCCCAGGGGTACCTTGCAACCTTCTGGAGCAGAGGTCGCAATCGGGCCGGCCCGACGTCGGGCCGGGCCGGGCCGGGCCGGGCCGCGATGTTGGGCTTTTGGCTCGGGCCGGGCCGGGCCGGGCCGGAGATTTGGAGGGTCGGGCCGGGCCGGGCCGGGCACCCCGGCCCGAAGCTTCTGAAGTGAGTTATTTTACTGAAAAAAGTAGGGTTTTTTTTGTCAAAAACACTAAAATTTCTGACGGATTCAGCAAGTGATCAGTATTGTCCAGTGGTGTGGCTACCCAGGTGTGCAATCAACTTACTGTACCACCAGAAAGGCCTGCAATGAACCTACCTACTGTACCGGCCGAGCTAGGGGGAACAAAAATTTTTGTGTCTAAATTTAGATGCAAATGCACTCTAAAACCCTCATTTCGCGCGATTTTTCGATTATTTGGAGTGAAAAATATCGATTTTATACCATTTTGGGCCAAAAATAGCAACCTACTGTACCAGCCGGGGGCGGCGACCTACCTACTGTACCAGGATGGCGCGTCATTGACCTTACCTACCTACTGTACCTAGGGGGGACCCCCACCCCCCAGGCCCAGCCACACCATTGGTATTGTCTATCTGGCGACTTTTTTATGGAAAACAATGAATTTTCAACCAAAAAAATAGATTCAAAAATCGCAAAAATTATGACAAAAATTGGGTTAAAATCTGAGCCAAAAATTCGGGCCGGGCCGGGCCGGGCCGGGCCGGGCCGGGCCGGGCCGGGCCGGGCCGGGCCGGGCCGGAGATTTGGGGGTTCGGGCCGGGCCGGGCCGGAGATTTGGGGGTACGGGTCGGGCCGGGCCGGGCCGGGCCGGAGATTTGGGGGCTCGGGCCGGGCCGGGCCGGCCAAACCCGGCCCGATTGCGACCTCTGTTCTGGAGGCTGGATAGGGGCAGTGTGGTGGCAGGCCAATCGACCCAAGATACCCTAGGGGGGGGAAGGTTTCGGACTTACTCGAGATACCCCCCAGAGGCTACCCAAGATACCCCTATGGTCCGTCAAAAGGCGAAAAAAGGCCGTTTTTTGCATGCAATTTTACTGCAAAATTGGCCTAAAAATGGGTATTTTTTGACATTTTTGCCGAAAATTGGCCTAAAATGACCATTTTTGGGTGTCTGCGCGCGGAGCGCGCGATTTTTGGGGGTCCCGAGGTCGAAAAACACCTATTTTTGCCTTTGAAAACCATAAATCTACTTACTCGAGATACCATTTGGGGTCGGCTCGAGATAGATACCCTTCCCCCCCCATCCCCCCCCCCTAAGGGTTGACTCGAGATAGATACCCCTTAGGGGGGGGAATCCCCCCCCCATCCCCCCCAGCCACTACAGTGGATAGGGGGGTACCTTGCAACCATCTGGATCCATCCCCCCCAAGGGTACCTTGCAACCATCTGCCTGCCACTACACTGGCGGCAACCTACCTACCGTATTGTCGGAAACAGTGTAGTTCCTGGGGGGGGAGGGGTACGTCTGTTCCCCCTCCGAGGTACGCCTGCCCCACTGTTCCCCCTCCGGGTACGTCTGCTCCCCCAATTTTTTCCTAAAATTGGCAAATTTAGGCCTAAAATAGGCATTTTTAGGCCAAAAATAGGTAAACTTTAGGTGAAACCTCCAAAAAACGCCAAAATACCCTTTTTATAGGGGATTTTTCGCAAAAGAAGGCAAAAATACCGTAAAAACCTAAATACAGCCCCCCGGAATAGAGCCCCCCCCCCGTAATACAGCCCCCCAAAAGGGGTCAGTGAATTAATAGAGCCCCCCCCCGGAATAGAGCCCCCCCCCCAAAGTAACATCCCCTATACAGTAGTGTATTAAGGCCTGATAGTGGTGCACAGGTACATTTATGCACGTTTATTGTTCGTTCAGAGCACATAATATGCCTCTAATTGACGAATAGACACGAATAAATGCGATTACAAGCGAAAAAACATCCTTTCAAACCCATTTTTAGGGGTTTTTAGGGGTATTTCTGGGAACAATTTTTCAGGTTCGGGTCAGTGAATTAATAGAGGCCCCCCCGGAATAGAGCCCCCCCGTAATAGAGCCCCCCCAAAATGGGGTCAGTGAATTAATAGAGCCCCCCCCCTTCTATTTAGGTTTTTACGGTAGTCCAATTTTTCGACCTCAAAAAATGTCTTTTTTCCGTCCCCCCAGTGTTGGAGGTACTCTGGAGGGGGGGATACGATACCTACTGTACCGCGCTCGGAGAGGGGGGGATACCTACTGTACCAGAGCCGATGGCCTGGGGGGGGTTATGTACCTAGGGGGGGTTTGGGGGGGGGCGGGGGGTGGGGGGGTTAGGTTTTGGGGTGAAAATTTTTAATGTGTTTATTATGTGTGGAATCGTGTGAAAACGTAGTATTTGCGCGCGCAGCGCGCGAATTTTGGGTAATTTGAGGCAAAAACCACTGATTTTACACTAATTTTGGCTATTTTGGTCAAAAATTGGCACTTTTTGGGCAAAATCGGGGGGATACCTACTGTACCGGGGTGAAAATCGGGGGGGATACCTACTGTACCATGCCAAACCTCGGGGGGGATACCTACTGTACCAGGCGAGGGGGGATACCTACTGTACTGGGGGGGGGCTACCCCCCCCCCCCCAAACCCCCCCACCTCCAACACTGCGTCCCCCCCCAAATTGGGACTTCCCCCCCTTCCCCCCCCGGTAGGTACGTCTGTTCCCCCTCCGAAAATAGTGGAGGGTACGTCTGTTCCCCCTCCGGACCAGGAACTACACTGGTCGGAAATAGAACCCGGGGGGTCTATTTTTTCACTGGGGTCATTTTGGGGGGTTCAATTGATGGGGGTCAATTATTGGGGGGGGGGGTTATATTTTTCATTTGGCCCCCCGACGAAAAAAATCATTGTTAATAATGCCCCTTAAAATGGCTTGTTTTCGGTATTTTCAAACTTTAACAGCGGCAATTATGCTTAAAAAGCTGTATTCTGTTGCGTACGCAAGCTTAAACAACGTTTGAGACAACAACACAGCCCTACCATACCACTAATCTGTGGTACGGTGAAGGTTGGGGTGGGGTTCCATTAATGGGGGGGTCAATTAATGGGGGTTCTATTTTTGATTTCGAGCCATTTAGGGGGGGTGGGGTTCTATTAATGGGGGGGGTCAATTAATGGGGGGTTCTATTTCCGACAATACGGTACGACAGGTCGCAATCGGGCCGGGTTTGGCCGGCCCGGCCCGGCCCGAGGCCCCAAATCTCCGGCCCAGTGCGAATTTTTGGCTCAGATTTTAGGTATAGTAACCCAAATTTTGTCATAATTTTTGCGATTTTTTGAACCTATTTTTTGGTTGAAAATTTATTGTTTCATGAAAAAGTCGTCAGATAGACAATACTGATCACTTGCTTGCCGAATCCATCAGAAATTTTAGTATTTTGGACAAAAAAATCCCTACCTACGAATCGGGCGGCGACCTACCTACTGTACTGTACCAAGCTGGAGCAGTGTACCGTAAAAACCTAAATAAAAGGGGGGCTGTATTAACTCACTGACCCCATTTTGGGGGGCTCTATTGCGGGGGGGGGGGCTTCTATTAATTCACTGACGGAGGTACTGGAGGGGGATACCGTAAAAACCTAAATAGAAAGGGGACTCTATTAACTCACTGACCCCATTTTGGGGGGCTCTATTACGGTGGGGCTCTATTCCGGGGGCGGGGGGCCTCTATTAATTCACTGACCCGAACCTGAAAAAATTGTTCCCAGAAATACCCCCAAAAACCCCTGAAAAGGGGTTTCGAAAAACGAAAAATTCGTGTCTATTCGTCAATAAGAGGCGTATTATGTGCTCTGAACGAACAACAAACGTGCATAAATGTACCTGTGCACCACTATCAAGCGTTAATACACTACTGTATAGGGGATGTTGCTTAGGGGGCTCTATTCCGGGCAGTGTAGTTCCTGGTCCGGAGGGAGAACAGGCGGTACCCCCCTTTTTTCGGAGGGGGAACAGACGTACCCACCTGGGTGGCAGGGGAGGAGGGACCCGGACGGGGGGGAGGACCCAGATTTGGAGAAAAGTCAGTTTTTGAGGTCGAAAATGTGGCTCATTTTTGCCCCTTTTCGGAAAAATTCTCCATAAAAAGGGTATTTTGGCGACTTTTGACATCATTGACCTAAAAATCACCCATTTTAGGCCAAAAAATGCCTATTTTAGGCCAAAATTTGCCTATTTTAGGTAAAAATTGGAGGAGCAGACGTACCCGGAGGGGGAACAGTGGGGCAGGCGTACCATGGAGGGGGAACAGACGTGCCCGAGGGGGGACCCCCCTCCCCCAGGAACTACACTGATTCCGGGGGGGCTCTATTAATTCACTGACCCCTTTTTGGGGGGGGGGCTGTATTACGGGGGGCTGTATTTAGGTTTTTACGGTGCCTACTGTACCGGGCTCGGAGAGGGGGGATACCTGGTTGCGTATCATTACGGGCCAGTGCTCATTAGGGTCCATAAGGCCCAAACATCGGTTAGTTTATTGCGTCGGCACCAACTCAATAATACATAAATAAGAAGAATAAGTGAAAAAGACCAATCATCGGTCTTTTTCGCGAAATTCTCCCACTTTCTGATACAAGTTAGGAAAAATTTTCTTTCTAACAATTTTGTCAAGCACGGACGAGGTCAATTTGGCGTTTCAATGATAATTAGCAGAGCCCCCTTTCGTTTAGGTTTTCAGGCATATACAAACGTACAATCCGGTTCCTAAATCGATTTTTTTTTTTTTTTTTTCAGTTTTTTTCACGAAATATAAAAACTGTCTGTCGATGAATGGGTCGATGACATGTCGTGTCGTCACTTTTTTAGGCGAATCTCGAATGTTGTCGATAAAAATGTCGCTCTTTTGACGAAATTTTTTCGACATTTGACAAACAATTTTTCAGGAACATTTTGTGCTTCCTACCTCAAATTTGGCCAGTTTTACCAGTTTAATGGAACATTTTTCAACAACTATTTGTAACTGTTCGGTATATTAACTGTTGTTTTACCAAAACAAAGTCAAAAAGTCTTGAAATTGGGGAAAATCTGGTGTTTTTCGAAAGTGACGGATTTTCAAGTGCAGCACAGGTCGCCGCAATCGCGTTTGGCTTGACCAGCCCGGCCCGAGTTAGCCAAAGCTCGGCCTCGACACGTGTAGTGGCAGGCCCGTATGTTGGGACGTAAGTATGAAGCGGGGTTGAAACCGGAAGCGTGAGAGGTATGATGTTTGGTCACTCAAAAAGGCAAAAACAACAGTTTTTGTAATACAATTTGCGGCCAAAAATGAGGTAAAAATAGTGCTTTTTCTAAATTTTCGCCTAGAAATACGTGTTATGTGTGGGTTTGCGATTTTTTAGAAAAATACAGGTCGAAAAACACCGATTTTGTTTTAAAAGGGATGCGAGAGCATTGTGTGACTGTTGTATTTAGCAAATTATTGAAAAAATTAATTTTGAGTTGCCCCTGTCTACGCCTATGTTTCGCGGGTAAAGGTGTAAAACTGCTTGTGAGAGATAAGATTTGGAGTTGTGAGAGGTAAGATACTCTACCCCCTCGGGTTTTGTGGTGGGTAAGTACCTGAGAAGGGGGTAAACCCGCCACCCCCCAACCCCACTGTATCCTCGTCCCGTTCCGATTTTTTGGTCAGATATTTTCAATATTTTTTTCTGCTCTCGGGGCAGAAAACGTATTGTTTTCAATGATAATGCTGCGCTGCAAGACAAGTGCTATCACTTTCACGTGCCAAATTAGTCGTAAATTCCTGTATTCTTGACAAGAAATATTGTGATTTCTTTTGTGAATAGACAATTTCGGGCCTCTTTCGGGCTCGTACCCGAGCCCGAAACCCGGCCAGGCCAGATCCGAAACCAAACGTCCAAAATGCCATTGCTATGTAATGTTCAACAGAGATGGCGGAACGAGAAGAGGCTCTGACATATCATAGAAAGGAAAATGTGACCTAAAAAGGATGCATGTGGTTTTCAGTCAGTGCAGCCGTTCGAAGCTTCGAAAAGAGATCCAAGCATCGTTCTGCTGAGCACTGCGCGGTGTGCGCGATCGCGACTTTGTCGTTTGACAACTGC
>JASAMV010004966.1:0-52040 GCA_030248065.1 Rhynchonema sp. JSB1_4
GATACTGTAGGGGAACAAGTTTGAGATCGACACTCAAATCAATAACGAACCATGTGCAAACGGCGAAGCACCGGAACGAAAACGCAAGCTACTATTGACAAATAAGTTATGTAATGACAAATAACCAAACAAATTCTGCAATGAAATCCAAGCGTCGTCTCCTTATACTGTTGGAATCACTGTGTGGGCACGCAATGACAATGTGAAATAAGTAACGAAAAGAAACAAAGACGTGCGACTCATGAATGATAACTTTATGGAGCGCACATGCACACCATGTCTGGATCGGGACTGGATTGCGCAAAGTGCTGCACATATGAAATATGAAGACAGTTTAACGCGATATGTTAGCTCCGATATCCCATGGAGCTACTTAAAGGATACACCGACCGACACTACCATCACTCGCGCAGGCACCCCTCCCCGCACATCACAAACAAGCGCGTGATTCTCGAACTACTCGAGTTCCAAAGAGCACGCACGTCTACATAGCGGGAGTAGCCGATCGCAGATTGAGCGCAAGACCAGCAGCCAGACAGAGCTGCAGCTAACGGAGAGTAATGATCGCGTGACAAGCACGTTATTAACCACAACAACAGCTCGCGTGAACATATCGGGTACCAAGACGGCTGCTGCTCTTAATGAGAATGAATTAAAAATTATTACACCCAAGATTTAGGCGCATGAGGCTACTTTAGTGCATGGAGCATCTCAGTGCTGTTTGTTGTGAACCTGATACATCGCGTGCGCGATTCCGGTTGCCGCCAGCGACACAGGCCTGACCAACACCGGACTTTCTGCAGCAAATACGGACAAACTGCCATTGATTTTGAATAAGAAAGTCCGATGTGCGACCCTGGGTACAAACGATGCACGACTGAAGAAGCGGTATCAATATTATGTTCATATCACACAGTGAGCTGAAAACATATTGGGCTTCGTTACTGAACTGTTTCGTGCGTTTTAACAAGTTCTCAATAATCTTGGATATTGTCAAGCAAAAACTAGAAGATCTGAAGGAGAAGCTGCGGCAAATATGATTAATTAAGATGAGGGATAACATCGAACAATTGTGAAAGAGGGGATCACAGAAATTCAGGGCTTGTTGTGTTTGTGCTCACAGACTAGAACATCCAGATTCAGCGGCAGAATTCCTAGTTAAACCACTTTAAAAATGTCGGCTTTTGTGTAACTATGACTTCCAAAAGCTCATCTTTTCTTCCACAAAAACAGGATTTCATGCTGCATATATATACTGGTTCATGTACGTCGCAAGAAAATCGACGCGAAAAAGCCAACAACATAGATCCCAATTGAAATGACAACAAAAACAAATAACTTTTCCAAAAGCAAAATTTACAACCCACTTGTACTCATCGTCATTGGCGTCATCCGGCGGGGAGACTGAATCGAAATTCTGGGGCATGTAATCATCGGTATCGGTTGACAACGATCGACTTTTGCGCGATGGACGTGGGTGACTAGTTTGGTCACTTTTGTGTTGACTAGATGAGCGGCGAGGCATAATTGTGCTGAGGTAGATCAAGTATAAAGTAATAAGGTAAGTCTCAGGCTGCTGATCGCAATCGGTCAGTATTGGCGGATGGATTTGATTTATTATAGTTGTTGCTTCAATTTGAAATGCGCGGGCCGAAGATCTGAAATGCGATGCGTGCATTGGGTCTCGTGACACCTTCATGTTTGTATTCAGTGCAGTGTAGTTCCTGTCCTGAGCCAGTGTTGGAGGTAGGGGGGGGGGGGTTTGGACAGCCCCGGCCGTCAAAAATGCCGAAAACAAAAACGCCGAAAAAATGCCGACAAAATCAAAAATGCTGGGGATCGAAATGGGCTTCACCGGTTGAGTACTTACCTCTCACAACTCCAAATCATACCTCTCACAAGCAATTTTATACCTTTTTAAGGCAAAAATCGTTTTTTTCGACCTTATATTCCCAAAAATCGCGCCCCACTCATAATACCTATTTTTAGGCGATTTTCGGCGAAAATTTGGAAAAAGTACTATTTTTACCTCATTTTTTGGCCAAAATTGTATCACAAAAACGGTGTTTTTTTTAGCCTTTTTGGGCGACCAAAATCATACCTCTCACGCTTCCGGTCCCAACCCCGCATCATACTTACCTCCCACACAGTGTAGTTCCTGGTCCGGCGCGGCGGTTAGTGTAGCTACCCTTTTTTTCCGTGCGGCGGTTAGTGTACCTCCCTGGGGGGAAGGGGAGAAGACCCAAATTCAGGAAAAAGTCACTTTTTGAGGTAGAAAATTTGACCCATTTTTGGCCCTTTTTGGAAAAAATTCTCCATAAAAAGGGTATTTTGGCGACTTTTGACAACAACGACCTGAAAATCACCCATTTTAGGCCTAAAATGCCCATTTTAGGCCTAAAATTGCCTATTTTAGGCAAAAATTGAGGCGGTTAGTGTACCTGGCGCGGTGGTTAGTGTACCAGCGTACCTTGGTCGCGGCGGTTAGTGTACCTTAGGGGGGACCCTCTCCCCCCCAGGAACTACACTGCCACTAAATAGAAGGGGGGCTCTATTAATTAACTGACCCCATTTTGGGGGGCTCTATTCCGGGGCGTCTCTATTAATTCACACTGACCCGAACCTGAAAAATTGTTCCCAGAAATACCCTCCAAAAAAACCCTAAAAAGGGGTTTGAAAGGATGTTTTTTCGCTTGTAATCGCATTTATTCGTGTCTATTCGTCAATAGGAGGCGTATTATGTGCTCTGAACGAACAACAAACGTGCATAAAGGCGCCTGTACACCACTATCAAGCCTTAATACACTACAGTATAGGGGATCTTACTTAGGGGGCTCTATTCCGGGGGGCTCTATTAATTCACCGACCCCTGTTTGGGGGGCGTATTGCGGGGGGGGCTCAATCCCGGGGGGGGGCCGCTGGATTTAGGTTTTTTACGGTACACTGTGCCATGCCAGACATCGGGGGGGATACCTAATGTACCAAGGCGAGGGCGATACCTACTGTACTGGGGGCAACCCCCCAGCCCCAAACCCCCCCACCTCCAACACTGGCTCTATTAATTCACGGGCCCCAAAAATACAGCCCCCCTGCACTAGTACACTAACCGCCGCGCCAGGTACACTAACCGCCTCAATTTTTGCCTAAAATAGGCATTTTTCGGCCTAAAAAGGGCATTTTTAGACCTAAAATGGGTGATTTTCAGGTCAAGTCAATGATGTCAAAAGTCGCCAAAATACCTTTTTTATTGAGAATTTTTTCCAATAAGGGGCAAAAATCGGTCAAATTTTCCACCTCAAAAAGTGACTTTTTCCTGAATTTGGGTCTTCCCCGCTTCCCCCCCCAGGGAGGTACACTAACCGCCGCACGGAAAAAAGGGGTAGGTACACTAACCGTCGCACCGGACCGGACCAGGAACTGCACTGCCCCCCCCCCAACTTGGAATTCCCCGCTTGGGGGTCGTAAAGTCAAGTTCTTGTGTAAGACACCTTGTGTAGCTGAGTATATGATGACGTAAAGCAGTGGTGTAGCTACCCAGGCGGGGCGGCGGCCTACTGTACCACCCAAAATGCGGGGCGGCAACCTACCTATTATACCAGCCGAGCTAGGGGGGTCGTACCCCTTGGGGCCCCCAAGTTGGGGGGGTCATCTGGAAACCGAAATTTTTTATGTCTAAATACTGAAGAAAATATGGCCTAAAACACTAATTTCGCGCGCATTGCGCGATTTTTCGCCTATTTGCAGCCAAATATGCTAATTTTATGCAATTTTAAGCCAAAATGAATGTTTTGGGTGAAAAGTTAGGTGGGGCGGCAACAGTGTAGTTCCTGGTCCGGCGGGGAAATTAGTGCACCTCCCTACTTTTTCGGAGGGAAAATTAATGTACCTCCCTGAGCTGAGGGGGAAGACCCAAAATCGGGAAAAGTCACTTTTTCAGGTAGAAAATTTGACCTATTTTTACCCCTTTTTGGAAAAAATTCTTCATAAAAAGGGTATTTTGGAGACTTTTGAGAACATTGACCTGATAGGCCTTAAAATGCCCATTTTAGGCCTAAAAATGGCCATTTTAGGCAAAAATTGGGGAAATTAGTGTACCCGGAGGGGATATTAGTGTACTGGTGTACCTTGGTAGGGGAAATTAGTGTACCTCAGGGGGGTCCTAGGTCCTATACTTGCGGGCCGGAAAAAACCGTTTTTTCGAAAAAAAACCGTTTTTTTTCCGAGGCCCGGAAAAATACGTTTTTATTTTTCCGGAAATTTTTCCAACTGGCAACTTTTGAAAAAAAAAACGGTTTTTTTCCAAAAATTTCCGAGATATTTTCAAAGGTTGCGAAAGGATGTTGTCAAAACCAATGTAAATCGGTGCTAAACAGTTCCAAATGAGCACTTTTTAATCTCCCAGTGCATTTTTAGCCTATTTCAGGCCATTTCCCGACAAAATTTTCTCCAAAATAAGTGTTTTGGACCATGGGTATCCTTAAGTACTGGAAAAATATTTGGAAAAAAACGGTTTTTTTCCGAAAAAAACGGTTTTTTTCCAAAAATATATTTTGCGGAAAAATACGCAAGTATAGGGGGTCCCCCCTGCCCCTCCCCCCCGCAGGAACTACAATGGGCGGCAACCTACCTGCTGTACCAGCGGAGGGGCGCAGGCAACCTACCTGCTGTACCAGTGGAGGGGCGCAGGCAACCTACCTGCTGTACCAGTGGAGGGGCGCAGGCAACCTACCTGCTGTACCAGTGGAGGGGCGCAGGCAACCTACCTGCTGTACCAGTGGAGGGGCGCAGGCAACCTACCTGCTGTACCAGTGGAGGGGCGCAGGCAACCTACCTGCTGTACCAGTGGAGGGGCGCAGGCAACCTACCTGCTGTACCAGTGGAGGGGCGCAGGCAACCTACCTACTGTACCTAGGGGGGGACCCCCCACCCCCCCCCCAGCTACACCATTGACGTAAAACCTTTTATGGAAGATCGGCACCTAAAAACACTCAATAATGACCAGTAACACCCTGACAGAACTCCATTTTAGGCGTATTTTTTGGAACATTTTTTTGAGATTCTGGGCAGCGAAAAAATACAGCCCCCCCTAAAAGGGGTCAGTGAAAAAATACAGCCCCCCCTTCCCCTTGTATTTTAGGTTTTACGATAATTTTCACCTCATTTTTTGGCGAAAATTGTATCAGAGGTGGGAATCGGGCCGGCCCGGGCCGGGTCGAGGTTTCCGGCCCGAACGGTCAGGCCGGGCCGGGCCGGGCCGGGCCGACTTTCCGGAATGTCGGGCCGGGCCGGGGTGGCCGGCCCGAAAAGGCCCGACATCATCGAATTTCAAAAAAAAATCCCGATTTTTTAGGCCAAATTTGCCAAAATTTCTCTCGATTCTGCAAATTAGTACCGACTTCCATCTCCATGATTACCAGGTAAGGTATCAATGTAGTTCCTGGTCCGGCGCGGCGGCTAGTGTACCTACCCTTTTTTTCCGTGCGGCGGTTAGTGTAGGTACCTCCCTGGGGGGGGAAGGGGAGAAGACCCAAATTCAGGAAAAAGTCACTTTTTGAGGTAGAAAATTTGACCGATTTTTACCCCTTTTTGGAAAAAATTCTCCATAAAAAAGGGTATTTTGGCGACTTTTGACATCATTGACCTAAAAATCACCCATTTTAGGCCTAAAAATGGCAATTTTAGGCCTAAAAATGCCGATTTTAAGCAAAAATTGAGGCGGTTAGTGTACCTGGCGCGGCGGTTAAGTGTACTGGTGTACCTTGGTCGCGGCGGTTAGCAGTGGTGTAGCTACCCAGGCGGGGCGGCAACCTACTGTACCACCCAAAATGCGGGGCGGCAACCTACCTACTGTGCCAGCCGAGCTGGGGGGGGGGGGTCGTACCACTTGCACTTGGGGGGGTCATCTGGAAACCGAAATTTTTTATGTCTAAATACTGAAGAAAATGTGGCCTAAAACACTAATTTCGCGCGCAGCGCGCGATTTTTCGCCTATTTGCAGACAAATATGCTAATTTTATGCGATTTTAAGCCAAAAATGAATGTTTTGGGTGAAAAGTTAGGTGGGGCGGCAACCTACCTACTGTACCAGGGGAGGGGCGGCAACCTACCTACTGTACCAGGTGAGGGGCGGCAACCTACCTACTGTACCTAGGAGGGACCGGGGACCCCCCACTCCCCCCCCCCAGCTACACCATTGGCGGCGGTTAGTGTACGTACCTACCTTAGGGGGGGACCAGAGGTCGCAATCGGGCCGGGTTTGGCCGGCCCGGCCCGACCCGTACCCCCAAATCTCCGGCCCGGCCCGGCCCGAACACAAACATGTGCCTGCCACTGCACTGAGTGAATTCTGCCTCCCGTTGCCAAGTCCGGTCCGACCTCTGGTTGTCTGGTTCTCTTCTCTTTCCTTCACTTCGATAAATCCGAAAAGCAAGCGGAGTTTGAATGGTAGTGCCGTTTGAATTTTGAGGTCGATAAAATTCTTATTTTTTCAGATTGTTATCAACAATTTTCCTTTTTACATCGTTGTTTTGACCACTCGTTGACAGCGAAGTAATTGTTGGCATAAATGGCATTTTTGGCAACACGGGTTGGTCGCTGGGCTTTTCCTGCACATCGGCTTTTCTAGTGGATCCCACGCCGTGCCTGAATAAACGGAATGCAGTCTGAACATGCAATAATCCGGCCGGAATAAACTAATAAACAATAAATGAGCGATAAAAACAATGTAAATAATTTAACAGCTCAGTTTACCACATGTGTACATCCGAGGTAGGGACCCCAGTCCCACAATTTTAGACTCGTACATTTTGGATTTGTCCCCAAAGATGCACGAAATCTGCTTAATTTTCATCCCAAAGCACAAGAAATTTCGTCAATACCAACAACACGCGTGTTTCGAGCAACGTTGTCGACCTGTCGGTTATCATCCACGACGATGACTGCTGTTTTCAAGGCGTTGAAACATTCTCTGTATGCCGCCTCTGGACTGTTATAAAACCGAAAGACTATAACTGCATCTCTGGATCTTGGCCAACACGGCAGTCCATCGGCAGGTCAGACACGGGCGGTGACCTTGAGATGATATGAGCGCACACAGTGCTCGACGTAAGAAAAGGGGGCAGGTATGCATGCAACCCTTGGTCTACGGGACCACTTGCCCTAGTCCAAGCCCGAACTCTTCAGGACCGCTCCATCTGACCATGCTTTGTTGAAAGGGGCAACAGCATGACGCATGCACAATGCCTGTACGCAATGAAATTGGCGTTCGCAATGTAGGGTCTCAAATGAGACACACGAACGCCAAATTATGTCGATGGGCGTGTCTCGATTTTTTGGACTTTTGAAGTATATCGGAGAGAAAACCTGCGAATTGGGGCTTCCTTTTTCCTTCTTTCCTAAACGAAGATCATAAAGCACACGAGGCACACAAAGCACACGAGGCATGACACATTTAACTTGTAATCAGATTTACCCCCAGAACCTCTGCAGGGTGTACTGGTTAGAATGGTAATCAGCTTTCATCAACCAAAAAACAAGCACTTTTTGAAAAAAAAACTTTTTTGTTCTGTTGCAACGCTGATGATGCACATGCACACCAATTGCGAAACTAAACTCAACTAATTACGCGACGGTTGGCCCCATACGAAAACTTTACGAAACGTAACAAAGAAAAGAAAGAGAATAAAAAACTGTAATTACAGTGTAATAGCTTAGCTGGCAATCGTCAATCATTGTCGCTGTCAGTTCTCGGTTCTGCTGCTGGTTTTTCTGGCTGAAGCCTCTGGAAGAACAATTCTGTTCTGTCATATCACATTTTTGACGTTTGTTGTTGTGTTTTTGTCAATGCACCACCGCTTAAACGGCGTGTACCTAATTGTAATCGAATTAGTGTTCTTTTATTTTCCAGGTATGACCTAAAAACGCCGAAGCAGAGCGAGCGAAGGGGAAGTGCAAATCTCACTTTTGTTCTCCACTTCGTCAAATTGATTAATGAGCAATGGCGCTGACGAGTTTGGACTATCGAGCGCCGTTGCGCGATGTGAAACGGGTGCAATTCGGCATTTTGAGTCCAGATGAACTGGTGCGTTAGCGAGCGTTTGTGTTTGCTTTTTGACGACAGTGCTATTAGCCTGTTATTGATGCTAATCGACTGATTGTATCTTGTACAGCGTCGAATGTCGGTTGCCGAAGTGCTCTACCCGGAGATCTACGAGGGCGGCAAACCGAAACTCGGCGGTTTGATGGACCCTCGGCAGGGCGTCATCGACCGACGCGGTCGTTGTATGACGTGCGCGGGTACGATGAGCGAATGTCCCGGCCATTTCGGGCATCTTGAACTCGCCAAACCCGTCTATCATGTCGGATTCATGGTCAAAACGCTCAAGGTTTGCAGTTATATGTTTTTTAAATGGTTTTTTCTGCTTCATTGGAAAAATTGCCGTGAAATGTTGTGTAAAGCCCCTGAACGCCTGAAGCTACCACCATATTTTAGAAAAATATAGCCACAGATTTTTGAGTGAATCAATGTAGCCTCCTTTGCACAAAAATTTTTGTGGCGTTCTTGTCGGCCTGCAGCTAACATCCACAGCGCAACAATTCACTTAACAACAGGTGCTGCGTTGCGTGTGTTTCTATTGTTCGAAGATGATGGTCGACCAAAACAACCCGAGAATGAAGGAAGTGCTGGCGAAAACGCGCGGTCAACCGAGAAAGAGACTCGCGCTGGTTTATGATTTGTGCAAGGCGAAAAATGTGTGCGAAGGTGGCGATGAACTGGCTGTTGAACAGGTTAGGTCCTCGGAGTGATGCCGATTTGGGAGGGGGATTGGTCCCTGAGGTCAAATTGAGGGCATAAAAATAGCCGAAAAAAGTTATGCTAAAATAAGCCTTGAAATATGTAATTTTCTACACGTCAATAGAAACGTGATTGACCGCGATTAGCACCATAAAATGGCCATCTTGGCATGGCACTGAAATCAACTTTTTTGGTACATGTCCGGACATGGTTGACATAGATAGATAGCTTGGTTTGGGGATGCAGACGCATACATCGACAGCCGACCCAATTTTGCCCCCCTCCCCAATCGACATCACTGAGCCCCTCGTGCTCGTATTGGGGTAAGTTTAGCTTTTGGGAATGTGGTCAACCACATCGTACTTGTTTGTATTGAAACCACTTTATAAATGAACAAGCATCGCGGATCGTTCATGCAGCCTTCAGCCAGCATAAAAGTAAGCGTTGCCAAAATAAATATTAGTTTACACAACGGCGCATTCAGTCGACGAGTTTCCAACTCCGGGTTGCTTCACAAATGTTTCGTGCACGCGTAATATTTGGGAGGTGTTTTCGGGCGGTTTTTGATGAAGCAGTGCCTTCAATCTGAAAATAAGAGTGGCAAAATTATAAAGCAGTTTCGCTGAACAAAAAATATAACTGCGTCTGTCATTGCGAATTACCATTCATATATTTTTGAAACATCACAGGAAACTGAGGAGGGTCAGCCGACAGCGAAAATGTCGACAGGCTGTGGCCGATATCAACCAACGTTGCGTCGTACTGGGCTGGAGTTGGTGGCCGAATGGAAGAAACATATCAATGAAGAAAATCAGGTCTGTTCACTTTAGACCGGCAATCGTGGGTGATCTTTCGCTCTCCTGCCTTGTTGCGCCCAAAAGGTGCAGCAAGCAACCAGTAATGTAGTGAGCAAACGCCTGCCAGAGAAGTTCGACGAACTGTGTGCGTGTGACTGTGTGACCTAAATAAGGCCCTAGAGTACTTAACCGAAGTTCTCCTGTCGGTAGCTGGAGAGGCCCGGCTCCGAAGCTAGCTAGCCGGGTGCCCCAATTTGGGGGTATTGGGCCAAAAGTCAAAATTATGGATTTAAAACGGTGCAAATTATGCTAAAATATGTTTTAAAATGCGTATTTCTGTGCAGCTTTCAGAAAATTTGAGCGAATTTAGCCATTTTAAACGATAAAATGACCATTTGGGTTCTGAAATTAACCTTTTTCGACCTTATGATCAGAGGAAGCAAGCTAGTTTTCGGTGGCATCGGTTCGGGATCAAAAAAAGCAATCAAATCTGTTTGAGAGGTAATCCGGCGTCAAGCAACAACAAAATATAACAAGGTTTTGCGGTTTGTTGGTAGTTTAAATTCGGAGTTACCGCGACGTAGTGAATAACCACAGTTGGCTTTTATTCGTGTGTCGAAACAGTTTGTGGCACAGCTGCCGGCGTGTACATGAAGCACAAGTTACGAAATCGAACCATAATTGATTTCGAAAATGGAAGCACGAAATTCAAAAGCAAATGAGCAAAAAAGCAGGATACTAGAAATTAAAAAAATAAAGATCAGAAAAATAAACAAATCATACGTCACTTCAGGAGCGCAAGATCAACGTTACGGCCGAGAAAGTGCTCGACGTATTTCGCAATATCAGTGATGATGACGTGCTCGCGTTAGGACTCGATCCCAGATTTGCGCGACCCGACTGGATGATTGTGCAGGTTTGTTGTTTTTTTTGTTTTTCAAATATTTTGACAAAATGTAGCTGATTCGTCAAAGACGGCTGTTTTATTCAGTCAAATTTTGCGTTGATTCGCGTGTGACCGTTGAGGAGACTTGTTCGAGGTTCACTGCTGTTTCTCAGTTACCGATTTTGATTTCAAACGGCGTTGAAGCTTTTAGTTTGAGAGCGAGCAACATTTTTTTCATCGTGTCGAAATTGCGCAATGAGCGGATCCAGACAGCCAGTTTTAGTGCAAGTGACGTGTCCAAGCCAGTCCTCTCTCTTGATGATGTTACAATTTTGGATGACCTGGATGTTAATTGTGTCGACAGTTAAAGGCAGTCTACGGGGGGTTGTCACTCGGCCCCCGAATACCGTAACCCACCGCAAGCGAGATCGTTGCGAGACCCATGCTGATCGCTGCTTATCGACACGTGTATTAGCGGCAGCAAGCTGGAAATTGTCATCGTGCGCGTCGATCACCAAAACTTCGAAATGTTGGTTGGTGTTGGCGCTAACACGCAAAACATAGATGAAAAACAAAATGGTCTCGACACGATCCTTGCAGATCAATATTACGGTGGGTTACGGTATTCGGGGGCTGAGTGACAACCTCCCGTAGACTGCCTTTATAGTCTTTCCGTTTTATAACAGCCCAGAGGCGGTATACAGAAAATGTTTCAACGCCTTGAAAACAGCAGTCATCGTCGTGGATGATAACCAACAGGTCGACAACGTGGCTCGAAACATGCGTGTGACTTGATGGCTGCTGTTGCGATGAAACATTTGCTGTATACTTTCTTTGGACCGAGAATAAAATGAAAGACTATAGTGCCGTATCGTGTGGTGTGACAATCAACATCAGTCGATATCATACAAAAATAAAAGTTTTATGAATACTACACAGGTGATGCCGGTTCCGCCGTTGCAAGTGCGTCCGGCTGTGGTCACGTTCGGATCGGCGCGAAACCAGGTTTGGAGGAAAATGTTTGGCTTTTGGTATAAAATTAGTGCGGTGGTCGTTAGGGTGATGCTTGGCACGTATGTTCAGTTAAAACAATGAAAATGTTCCACGTATTAAACTAATGAGCCACAGGGTTGTTCTGGAATAATGCCGCCTCCGTATGTGTTATCTCGCATAATTCTAAAACAAAAAATAACATTTTCCAAAAAAATGTCACGTGAATTCACACCGGGTTCAACGGATAAGGATCCAGATGTCACCAATAATTTATTGGTTGATTGAAGCTAATGCTGTTGTGTGTGTGTGGTTATTGGGCTGGTTCACTTATACTTGCGTATTTTTCCGCAAAATATATTTTTGGAAAAAAACCGTTTTTTTCCAAATATTTTTCCAGTACTTAAGGATACCCATGGTCTAAAAACGCCTATTTTGGAGAAAATTTTGTCGGGAAATGGCCTGAAACATGCTAAAAATGTACATAGATTAAAAAGTGCTCATTTTGAACTGTTTAGCACCGATTTACATTAGTTTTGACAACATCCTTTCGTAACCCTTGAAAATATTTCGGAAATTTTTGAAAAAAAAAACCGTTTTTTTCCAAAAGTTGCCACTTGGAAAAATTTCCGGAAAAATAAAAACGTATTTTTCCGGGCCTCGGAAAAAAACGGTTTTTTTCGGTTTTTTCGAAAAAAAACGGTTTTTTTCCGGCCCGCAAGTATAGGTTGACTTATACTGTCATAAAGAACCGTTCTTTATTTTTCGTGGAAAAAAAACGGTTTTTTTTCCGAAAAAAAAACCGTTTTTTTTTCAAATACTTTTCCAGTACTTAAGAACGTAATTTCGAAAAATATAACAATTTCAGTGCAAAATTTCTTCGAAGTGACGAGAGTGCTCTTGAAGAGTGTTGAAGTCAGTCGAAAACACTTGGTTTACACGCTTTTTGGCCCATTTTGGGCCGGTTAATTTTTTTGCTCGAGCCAATTTTTCACTGAAATCGAAAAACTCATCAGTTTTGCATTACAATTTTTTGGAAAAATTGGAATAAAGTACCGATATTTTTTCGATCAAAAACCGAAAAGGTACCCACGGAAAAATAAATGGAAAAGTATTCGGGTCTCGGAAAAAAAACGGTTTTTTTTCGGTTTTTTTTTCGGAAAAAAACCGGTTTTTTTCCGCCTGCCAGTATAGGTTGACTACTTTGACACCACCAGTTCGCAACAATAAGACCGCATAATAACGATGGAATAACTGAGCCGGGGAAATGTTCCTCATGTTTCACATTAGAAATGCTGTACTTTCTTTCAATAATAAGCACCAACAGTTCGCAACAATAAGACCGCATAATAACGATGGAATAACTGAGCCGGGGAAATGTTCCTCATGTTTCACATTTGAAATGCTGTACTTTCTTTCAATAATGCTTTGGTCTTCCGAATATGTGTACGATGAGCCACAAAACAAAGCAAATCAACGTTTCAAACAATTACCAGGACGATCTAACGCACAAACTATCGGATATCGTCAAAGCCAACGCGCAACTGAAACGCAACGAACAAAACGGCGCTGCGGCGCACGTGCTCGCCGAAGACGTGAAACTGCTGCAATTTCATGTGGCCACGATGGTGGATAACGAACTGCCCGGATTGCCGAGGGTTGGTTGGCTGCTGGTTGGATTTTTTTGTGTGCGCGCAGTTGCTTGGGTGCGTTTTGTGAAATCCTTGCTCAATTTTGTGGCGGAGGGATTGGGAAGTTGCTGTTGAGTGCAGGTTGAGGTGTGACGATGCGCTCAGCTCAGCACGCAACTTGAAAACGAAAATGATAAATTTTGCAGAATGTGGGCTACTGTGATGATTTCGTTCGCTGGTTTTTTCGCTTATTTTTTTCAAGGTTTTCATAACGCGGTTGTACTTGATAACAGTAGTGTGCAGTGGTGTCGTTGAGAAATCGAAATTTTCCCATACCCAGCCCAATTTTCGGGAAATTTCCCATACATACCCCCAAAAATCAAAAATTTCCCATACCAGGGGGTTTCTCCAAAAACTCAAAAATTTCCCATACCCGAGAGTGGGGTTTTGAAAAAATGACCCCAATAATCTTCTAAAAGTACCAAAAATTGGTCGAAAATGTGCCTAAAATAGAGTTTTCTTGCGGCAGCAAGCGATTTTTGACATTTTTGGACGAAAAATGGTCAATTTTGGTACTTCTCGGGGTCAAAAAGTCATTTCTTAGGGGTGCTTATTCCAAAAGTGAAAAATTTCCCATACCCCGGCCGATTTCCCATACCCCATACCAGGGGGTAACCCCCCCCCCAACCCCCCTAACGACACCACTGGTAGTGTGTTACGGCGTTGGGAAACCTATTCCCCGCATCATTCAAACTTGTTCTTGCAGGCGACGCAAAAAGGCGGCCGTCTGCTGAAATCGATCAAGCAACGTCTGAAGGGCAAGGAGGGTCGGATACGTGGCAATCTGATGGGCAAACGCGTGGATTTCTCGGCACGAACCGTCATCACGCCCGATCCAAATCTGGCCATTTACCAAGTCGGCGTCCCACGAACCATCGCGCAGAATCTGACATTCCCAGAAATTGTGACGCCGTTCAATATTGACAAGTTGGTGTTTTGTTTTGTGCAAAAGTGAATTTGTATTTTTTTTGTTTTGTGTTTTTTGTGCAAAAAGTGGGGTCGCTGAATCCGACTAATTGTGCAAGGCTCCAGGTTGAGGGTGGAGTGTTCGGGCCCAAATCTGCTACTGTTGTCCAATACCCTAAGACCTAAAATTCTTCATGATTATTTGGAGGGGTTGCTCCCGGTCTTGCACTGTCAGTAACAATGAAAGAAACGTTGCTGAAGAAAATTACCCGTTTGTTGCCCCCGATGCTCATCCTTGCACAAGAATATGCGTGTGAAGATTATGCTCCCCTTGCGCTGATGTTTTACTCGCACGCGACACGACCTGACCGAAAGTGCACGGCTGTTTCTGCCCTATCGCTATTTTGTCTGAAATAAATGGAAATTACTCACAGATTGCAAGAACTGGTGAATCGCGGTGACTCGCAGTATCCGGGCGCCAAATACATCATCCGTGAAAACAGTACGCGTGTGGATCTGAGGTTGGCCGTTGTTACGTTTTCTGTCTTGAAACATCTTACCTGATTTGATGTGTTGAAGAAAACTGAATCCCAAAACGTGTATAGTCCAACCACGAACTCATGAGACGACTTATTTTGAAGTTGACTTGAACGGATCCAATAATGTTCCGGTTCCACGTATTTCGGAAATGAAAGAAAGAGAAATGCATGCATTTTTTAAAAACACGCTCTCCACCTCGGTGCGTAAATTCCCTTTTCACTCCCAAAACATTTGTGTGTTGAACGATGTTGCTGTTCGCGTAAGCACGCAACAAATTGAGGTCAGCCAGCTGGAACTTGTCATCATGTCTCTCGGCCCAATCTCTTTCATTTGTTTGCGAAAACCCGTGTAACCGGTGCATTTTTGAATCTGGCCAAGCAAGCTTTAAAAAGAGTCGTCTCATGAGCACGTGGGTTGACCATACCATACCTGTGGCTGGCCTGTATGCACTTTCGTGCCACGCTCTGTCGGGCTATATGTTGCGACACTGTTGTTGTTGCTCACACTGATTTCGACCAGTGTGAAAGTTCCTCACAGCTCACATGGCGGCGAACAAATCTTACGCTGGTCAAAGTCAAAGAAACAACGAGATCCATTGATATGTAGCCCACACACACAACCCATTTTGCATCCTCTCGACGTAGCGCGCCGGCTCGAGATAAATGTCGATAACTTGATGTTATCTTTTCACCAAAAACCAATCCCCAAACAACCAAAACGTTGAATGCATCTCGCAGGTACCACCCCCGTGCGGCCGACCTGCATCTGCAGCCGGGCTACAAAGTCGAGCGTCACATGCGCGATGACGATGTGGTCGTGTTCAATCGACAGCCGACGCTGCACAAAATGAGTATGATGGGGCACAGGGTCAAGGTACGGGGGGGGTGGTTGGAAGATGGACGTGGGGCTGTGTGGTGGCGGTATTTTCAACTGTTGTTGTTTGTTTTGAATGGTGAATATTTTGGTCGTAACATGAAAATTTTATAATGAGGCATCACAATTACTCTTATGGAAAACAACACGTTTAAGTAATCTGCCTAGCGACAAACATCTGCGAATATCTACAACCAGAAAGCATTAAAACTAGTTGAAATTAAATATGTTGTCACGCATCAGTTTTGAGGGTCGCAGAAAGAACAGCGAGATCTTAGTAGCCTAGCCGTTGTCAAGAAGTTTCTTTATTAGGCTAGGACAGTGTGTGGGCCGGCCCAAGCGTATGAGACGAATCCCGTGCCTATCTAGCCCTGTTCTGCCCATTCCATGTGCAATTTTTCAAGACTGACTGTGCCTAATTTGCGCGCCTAATTCAGGTGTTGCCCTGGTCGACCTTCCGTCTCAATCTGAGTGTGACAACGCCGTACAATGCCGATTTCGATGGCGATGAAATGAATCTGCATTTGCCACAATCATTGGAAACGAAGGCGGAGATCGGTGAAATTGCCATGGTTTGTTGTGACGAAGTTGTTTTGAATTGATGTTTGTTGTTTTTTTGTTCCTCGATTTTCTCAAAAACCATTAGCGCAAAGACGTGCAGATTTCTTTTGTGCGTGTTTGAAAACATTTTTTATCAGCGGTATGTCCGAGAGCTCGATCTTGCAATTATAGCTCACGAATTTGATCAGATGTATCAGAATTTGGCGCAAAATTTTCGCGGGAGGTACCTTTTGCTCCGTTTTTGACATGAAGCTTTTCAAGAAATTTATGTGACCAACCTTATTTCTCGGTTTCCAGGTGCCGCGTCAGATCATCACACCTCAATCCAACCGACCCGTCATGGGCATCGTGCAGGTAACTTTTCGCGAAAACAGTTGTTTTTTTTTCAGTTGATTTCCATCAATTAAATAATTCAATTTTTTATAATAAATTTTTGTCATGACATCTACCTTAACACCGAGAATTTTCTCGCAGGACACCCTGACCGCCTGTCGTAACATGACCAAACGCGATACGTTCATTGACGCCGCGCAAATGATGGACCTGTTGATGTTTCTGCCGTCGTGGGACGGAAAAGTGCCGCAACCGTCCGTTCTCAGACCGAAACCGCTGTGGACCGGCAAGCAACTGTTTTCGCTGATCATTCCTGGTGAGTAATTCGGATTAGTTTTCATCATTTGCTTAGAGGGACGTTAGCATTCGTAGGCTTATCTTCTTCGTCTTCTTCCTGGCGAAAAACATCAGCTCATTCTGCCTTGTCAATTTTGAAGTGCGCTTGCTTGTCTTTTGTTGTGGGCCACTGGTAGTGTGTTGTTCGATGCTGCTGTTTCACAACGGTATCCGAAGTTGATTTTTTTTATTTCGAATGAGACCAGGTGCCAGTTGCAGCAAACTTCTCTTTCTTATGTTTCGGTGCCAGAAGGCAATGCCCTCAGTTTAGGCCGAACATCATACAGAACGCGTACATTTTAAGCGCCACTGGCACCTCACCTGAGCTTCTTGACATTCAAGGAGACACATTTTTAGATTTACTGACCTTAAATCAATTTTAACATAGCACGCTTGCCAACAATGCGTCACAAAATCTTCATTCCACAATTGCCCGTCAAATTACGCAATCCTGGTCGTTGTCCGGTCACCGTTAGTTTCCTTGCAACTTCAGGCAACGTCAATGTGCTGCGGACGCACAGCGCGCATCCGGATGACGAAGACAGTGGGCCGTACAAATGGATCAGTCCCGGTGATTCGAAGGTTTGTATTCACTTGATGTCTTTTGAGATTTTATTGGGGTGGGGTCGAAAATCCCGAAAAAATCGATCTTTTCAGGATTTTTCGTTTCGGGATTTTTTTCGGGAATTTTTTTTTCGGGATTTTCGATGGCCACCTTTTATTGGTGCCACGCGGTTTGGCATGCAGCAATGTATTTGCCAACGGTACGCTTTTTGTGGTCAGATATTCTGTATGTATGTTTTTGTTGTGAACCAACTCGACCCCCCGGTGTTACTGAACTCTTGCTTTTTTTGACGGCTAGTCTTTCTGGCGTGAAGCATCATCAATTTGAAGCGTGGTCAGCTCCAACTGCTCGTAAAAGTCTAGACCACCGTCTGCACACCTCGCAGTTGGGCTTTGCGCAAAAGACTCGAGAACAATCTGCAGATGATAACGGGGAGCGCATGTACATTCCAAAGTCCTTTGTGAGCAAAAAATGGCTTTCTTCGACTGGGGCTCGAACCAGGTCCTCCGCCTAACTGGGGCATTGCTCAACCAACTGAGCTATCGAAGTGCCTGCCTTTGGACGCAAAGTTTTTCGTCATATACATACGCGCAATTATGATGACAGATGCTTGCAATCTGCAGATGGCAATGTCAAAATGCAGAGAAAATAATCATATTTTTATTGTTGCAGGTGCTTGTGGAGCACGGCGAATTGATATGCGGTATTCTATGCAAACGAACGCTGGGTCCATCCAGCAACAGTTTGGTGCACGTTGTGGCGCTAGAATTGGGCCATGAAGTCGCTGGGCAGTTTTATGCAAACATTCAGACGGTTGGTTGGTTTTTTCTTAATGGGAATTTTTTGATGTGGCGTTTTTCCTTTGATAACCTGTGGTTCTGCCATGGAAGCAGAGCAGGGGGACCGGAAACACGTCGGCTTATTTGTGTTCATCGAGAATTATTTTTGCTGATCGCATGATCGTTGGATTTTTCTACCGTTCTCTTTGGATGTGACGACAGTTTTGTTCAAACAAGACATAATAATAGCCTGGCATCGAACCGGGTGTTCAGAATCGGGTCCGCCTCGGATGGCGCGACTGTTTTTTTTTGTCCTCTTTGAAGATATTACAAAACAATTCAGTCACTATTGACGCCTTTAATTTCTGTTCTCCGAACGCCATAGTTTGCTGTCGTCACATAAAGCGACAGCAAATAAAATACGATAGTGAAAATCACACGAACGAATATGACAGGTGGTCAACAACTGGATGGTGGCGGACGGGCATTCGATTGGAATTGCCGACACGATCGCAGACAGTGAAACATTCAAAGACATTCAAACAACGATCAAACGCGCCAAAAACGATGTCGTCGATGTGATTGAGACGTGCGTTTAAGTTTTAGTTCGGCATGGTTATTTGTACATTTTTCTGGCGTTCAGTGCTGTTGTGGTTGTTTAAATGCAGGCAATCACACATCCACAATAGGGTTAGAGGTCGGGGGGGGGGGGGGTACCCGACAGCCGACACCGACATCTGGAAGTACCCGACACGCGACATCTCAGAAAAAAAGCCGACACCCGACAGTTGCAAAAAAACCCGACACCCGACATCTAGTTTTTGAAAAAAAACCCGACACCCGACACCTGTTTTTAGACCAAAAACAGGCAAATTTTTGCTCATTTGCATCACGAGTGCAATTTTTTGGCTCAAGTTACTGAATTCAAGTATTTTCATACGAAATAAACACCAAAATGTCACATTCTGCGTCTTCGGAAACATTTGGTTCGAAGAAAATTTTCTCTCAAAATTCTTCTCTCAGCAATATTGATGTTTTGAACCGTAAGTGTCGGGTGTCGGCTGTCGGATGTCGGGTCCGAAAAAACCCGACACCCGACATCTGGGGGTACCCGACACCCGACACCTACACTTTTTTGGCACCCGACAGCCGACACCCGACATCTCTCTCACCCTAATCCACAATAGTGAATGAATACCTCGTCAACACGGGTCCACAAATTACTGCAATGTTTCATGCTCTGCGAGGACAATGAACACTGTTTCTGGCGAACATAAATGACCAATTCGCATTCTCTTCGCTTATTGCGTGTTTTTTTGGATTTGTTTTGTGACGAATAGGCTGGCGTACCGATAATGACATTTTTCAACGCCGAACGCCAAGTATTTATGTGGTGAAACATTTGCCCTCGCGAGCTAAACTATCGGATCAACTTTCGTTATTGTGGTCGATTTCTACGGTTTGAGCTTTTTGGTGATCACACCCTCGCATATGCATGATCATGATCCCTGATCCCTTGATCATTATAGCGAACAATAACCACAATAGAGACCTATATTTACGCGGTTAACTGCCATTCACCACACGGATCACTTTTCACTAAAATGAGTTCGGAGACGGCGTTTTTTTTTCAACGCAAGCAAATGCGTTTCGTTTTCCTGCAGCGCGCACAACGACGAGCTCGAAGCGATGCCCGGCAACACGCTACGGCAAACATTCGAGAATATGGTTAATCGAATTCTGAATGACGCGCGCGACAAAACTGGTGCCTCCGCGCAAAGGTCGTTGTCCGATCACAATAATTTCAAAACGATGGTGGTTGCCGGATCGAAAGGATCGAAAATCAATATCTCGCAGGTTGGATGATTTGGTTTTTTGTGCATCTGTCGTTGTTGTTTCCGTATTTCTATGCAATTTGACTTTTAGTTCACAAATATGAGCCGTTTTGAGGTGGTGTTTCCACTTATGTGCAGTTATCTGCATGTTTGTGATCTACTTCTTGGGTTGGCGTGGCTGGTGTGGCGGTTTTTCTTTCATTTTGTCTCTTTATGTGTTTTCTTTTTTGTTCCTCTTGTTGTTTTTTGTTCCGCTGAGCAAACTATAACATCAGCACCAATAATTCCAGGATACTTTTATACAAATGGCAGAACATTTTCCTGCGAAATAACATGTGCATCAAACAGCCACAGCAGGTTTCTATGGCATTGCGACCTTGCTAGATCAGGCACTGTGCAGTGTTGGTTGCTGTGCACCATATGACGCATAAACACACGTTATAGCGCACAGCACAGCACACACACACGCGTCAGACAGACAGCCCACCAGTGCGCATGGGTTTATATTATACGTTAACGTACAGTGTCTAGTACGCCCTCGTGGCCTAATGGATAAGGCGTCGGTCTCCTAAACCGAAGATTGCGGGTTCGAGTCCCGCCGAGGGTATTTTACACCCGCCGTGTGCTGTTCATCTGTTGTTTTGTCATTTTTGGTAATTCTAAGCATGTGATAACGGTTTATTACTTTCTTTGCGAAACAAGCAAACGTTTCTTTAACGCTTTTGGAAATATTTTTTTTGCGTTTTGTTATGCGGGGCTATAAATTTCTAACCAAAACAACCACACATGACGAAATATTTTCAAATCTCTTTTTACTGAAACCCTCTGAGAAGCAAATAATTTTAAGCGCAATTTCTTCGGCAAAATGAGTCTTTCTGCTTTTTCTCGTGCGCAGAGTATCCCGTTTCTCAGAAGTATTCAGGACAGGCTGGAAAATGTTACGCATTCTTTTATTATGTGGTGGTCGTGGTTTCATGTGCCCAATAATGTACTGTGTAGTCCTCCTGAACCGAAACAAAAATAAGCCAAAAAGGTAAACAACATAAATACTTTCGTCTGCTGTATGATGGACAAGAACATGCAAAACTGACAGACGGTTGCGAGTACAATACCTAGACATTTACAAGTTTACATGTTTTTTTCAAACCAATCAAGAATGAATATGAATGAACCAATCAATCAATCAACCAATCCAATTCAAACCAATCAATCTTTCTTTTCCAGGTGATAGCCTGCGTCGGCCAGCAGAACGTCGAGGGCAAGCGAATCCCGTTCGGTTTCCGTCATCGCACGCTGCCCCACTACATAAAGGACGACTATGGTCCGGAAGCGCGGGGTTTCGTCGAGAACAGTTATCTGGCCGGGTTGACACCAGCTGAATTCTACTTTCACACAATGGGTGGCCGAGAGGGACTGATTGATACCGCGGTGAAAACGGCGAAATCAGGTGAGTTTGTGGGGAGATGGGTTTAGTTTTGTTGGTGTGTCTTGTCAGTCATGCCGTATCTTTGCAGTGGTCGCTCGCTTCAGCGTAACTCTTTATAGTGGCTGGGGGGAGTTTTTTCTTCACTATAATCCGCAAAAAAAAGATCAATGGCACCTGAAAATTGATATCTGGCTGGGACCTTGATTTTTGGCACTAAAATTTATGCCGTTTCGGTGGTTTTGGCCCTAATTTAGGCTCCATGACGCCTTTTGGCACCAAAACAGTTGGAGCTTTGTGTGCCATGGCACCTGTGTCTTGTTTGAAACGCCCATTGTAGCCGTTAAAAGCATCAGACCAAAAATAATATCAGCCGGCCAGCACAAGCCTGAAGGCCCGGCGATACGCGCTCTGCTCATCAGAAACGTTCGAAAAAAACTGCTAAGTGAACCGCTGTGTATTATTTCTTGCTTCCCCGTGTCGGCATACCCCGAAATCCCGCACCCTATCGACGTCTCCATCTCATTGACTTCAAAAATATACAGTATTTATCCATGAAAATGTTTTCTCGTGTGAGTAAATGCAATGGGCATGTTGAATACAATGATCCCATCGTAATAGCAAGACCGCAGAAACCTCAAAATATAATATACTAGCGTAAAGTACCGTTCTTTATTTTTCGTTGAAAAAAAACGCTTTTTTGAAAAAAAGACCGTTTTTTCAAATATGTACTTTTCCAGTACTTAAGGCGCTCCGGTCAAAAAAGTGATGTGTTTGGGCACAAAATGTGAGCACACGACCCAAAAAGAGGGTTTCACAAAAAAGTTTGGTCCTAACGTAGGACCAACATTTGATTCGAGCCAAAAAACTCATCGGTTTTTTGTTACAATTTTTTGGGAAAAGTAAAATAAAAAACCACCTTGAAAAATAAATGGAAATGCATTCGGACCTCGGGAAAAAAACGTTTTTTTCGTTTTTCGTGATAAAATACGGTTTTTTTCGCCCGCCAGTATATCAAAATAGAAATAAACACCAACGCACATCCTTTAAATGTTTAAAATATTTGAGGTTACATCCAACGTCGTCTGATCAAAGCGATGGAGAGCGTAATGGTTTGCTATGACGGCACGGTCAGGAACAGTCTGGGACAAATGATGCAGCTCCGATATGGGGAGGACGGGCTCGATGGCGCTGCGATTGAGTTTCAGGTGGGCAATTTAAATTTTTGTTGATTCTGTTTTTTGTGGAAAATCATTGACGACATTATCGTCATTCGATGATTCGTTCGTAAATCACACCTGCCGCCATTTGGGTCGGTTTAATTCGAGTCAAGCTTGTTGTCACTGTCGGCGGAAAAAAGTTGTTTTTTTAGTCATTATTTGTATACATAGATGGAAACATGGTATTTGTTCCTCGAAATTACTGGCATCAGCAAAATGACCTTGTTCAAAAAGTCGCGGGAGCGCAAGACCGATCCGATGCGGGATCAGATCACCAACTTTTACATACCGATCACTTTTCTTGCAGCAAATGCCGACAATGAAACCATCAAACGCGTTGTTCGAACGCAAATTCAAACTGGACATATCGAATGAACGGTGAGCTTTTTTTGGGGTGTTTCCTGGTGAATTTTTTCCTTGTGGATCTTTTGTGATTGTTATCATTGTCTGCGCGGAGGAACACCAGTGGTGTTGAAGAATTCTGAGGTCGTTCACGAGTGAAACGTCAGGCGTTTTGCTGAGGGGTAATGTTTTCAGAAAATCTGTTTTAGATTTGTTCTGACACGAATAACGCGCAAAGTCAAGCGGCAATAATAATTATGTGGCGCTCATCTTGTCGTGGTCCTGGCGTAGAATTTTAATCATAGTCGGTATTTGTCGTGATTAATAAATTCCGGAATCAATCTCAAAGATGGATTTGCGTCGACTTGAGACTTCAAAGCGCGTTCAGAAGTTTTTTTTCAGTTGGTCAAAACACAAACATGCGGGAAGACACCGCTTTTGCACCCGTTTGTGTGGAAAAAAACTCGCTATCACAACCCAGGCCAAATCGAGGATGATGTTTACCACGGACCAATTGTTACTTATTATTAAAATGTTTCAGTCTACTCCGTCGTCTCTACACGGAAGACATTGTGCGCGGACTGCTTGGCTCGGCCGACGCTCTGGAAGCGGTGGAGGCCGAATGGAAACAGATTCAGGATGATCGGAGGATTCTCAGACAAGTGTTCCCAAATGGAGAGAGCAAGGTATCGAAGAGAAGGCGAGACGCATTGCGCTTCGGCCAGACCCGATCCTATTTTCTGCCCAAAATAGCTGATCTCGTATTTATGCTTGATGAGTTGTGTTTTTGACGCCTTGTGTTTTGCAAAGTGAGGTTATCTTCATGAAGCTGTTCAAAAAAATAATTGCTGCCGTTCCTGGGAATGAAATGTTTCCCACCAGATGTAAGTACTCGTGAAAGAACACGTTATACCAATATGCGGACGATCGTCTTCTATCCACAACTCCAAACACGTTGACAAGACAGCCACACACTAAATCTAAATTTGGTGCAATCGCAATCCGTGTGATAGCTGAATGTGTTCTTGTGCGAAAACATTATTTATATTTGTATTTAAATCTTGTCCATTTATATTCCCCATAATTCAGGTCGTGCTGCCGTGCAATCTACAACGTATGATTTGGAATGCACAGAAGATCTTCCGCATCAACACGCGCGCGCCTACGAATCTGCATCCGTTGAAAGTGATCAAAGGTACGGTTTTAGTTATTGCTTGGCTTTTTTTGTTGAAAGGAAGATTTGATTTTCGTTCGCAATTTTTTTTGCTATAATCAGGTGTTATCAATGTGTCATTGAAAATGTTTTGCGCGTCACAGAGTAATTGACCGTTTTGCATGTGTGTGCTGGTTGTTCAACCAGGTTTGACGTTTAAAAAATATAAATTTTTATCCACAAACATGTTGTTACCTCATGCGAGCAAGTGAAAGGCTAAGTTATGTATGGTAATGCTCTTTGAATTCCCAACAATAAATGAACTAAAAGAATTCACTACTAGCAATTCGACGAAATTATAATATAATTCAGGAGTCAGCGAACTATCGACCAAACTGATCATTGTAAAGGGCGATGACCGAATCAGCAAACAGGTTCGTTTGTTTTTCTAAATCTTCGTGTTGTTGCGGTAACTTTGACTTGGAACACAATTGTACAACTGTATATGGCGCGCGGGTACAGTAAAGGATAGCTGACATCCCGTATCCGCAGCTCAGCGCATGTACGTATATCACACAAATGGACAGTGTTTAGCAGTTTTGGTCTGGGATCGGATTTGAAATTTGGTCAGAACAGAATGGTTCATATTCGTTGGTTTTTTTTTGCGCCGGGGCAAACATTGTTCCACAACCATGCAGCGTGGAATCAAACGCTTGATTACACGAAAAATTCCCGGCCGCGCTTTGTTAAAACCCTGTAGACCGACCATACAAGCCAGTGAAGTGTGATAAAAAAAGAACATGAGAGTGAAGACACGACCAACTACTTTGCCGCGCTCTTGACCAGTGAGGCGCTATCAAACACCGTGTACGCACGACACTCGATAAATCTTCCAATTCCATCCACGACCATCCGTTTGTTCGCAGGCCCAATACAACGCGACCCTGTTGATGAACATTCTGTTGCGTTCGATGTTGTGCAGTCGACAGATGGCCGAACAGCACAAGTTGAATGCGGAAGCGTTCGAATGGTTGTTGGGCGAGATTCAGACGCGCTTCGAACAGAGTCAGGTGCGTGGAACTGAGTTCGGTAATGATTGTGTGGTTGGTTGAGAAGTTTGAGCGGTTTTTTTTCGAATTTCATATCTCAGAAGTTTTATCCAGGTACAATTGGCAGTCATTGTACAAATTTTGACACAAATAGTCCTCCAGCTGGAAAATTAATTGCATCGACTTCGTGAATGAGAGCAGCTCAGGGCTGATGGTTTTCTAAAAATGTCTCAACACCCAACTAAATGTTGCACCTGGTCGAGGTTCAACAACTTCCGATGAGGTCGACAAATTAAAAAAAGCATTAGAGTTTCGAAATGCGTGCTCCCTTACAATGATAATCTCTGGGCTCTGTTTGTTCTGATGTTTCAATCAAGCCATAAAAGAACGAGTCGTGTTCCACGTGAGTAATCTTCATGCAGTTAACGCCGTCGATAAACTTAAAAAAAGCTTTGTGGTTTCAAAATTTCAGCAACTTCCCAATGACTGCCTGTGCCTCTCCAAAGCACGATTAACTTTTTTGAGATCTTATTTTCTCCATCCCTTCCCGATTCAGGCACAACCAGGCGAAATGGTCGGCGCTCTGGCAGCGCAATCGTTGGGCGAGCCAGCAACTCAAATGACGTTGAACACGTTCCATTACGCCGGTGTGTCGGCCAAAAACGTGACGCTTGGTGTGCCGCGATTGGAAGAGATTATCAATGTTTCACGGTCTCCAAAGACTCCGTCGTTGACTGTGTTCCTCAGGGGACAGGCCGCCAGGTGGGTTGGTTGCGGTTGGAGATAGGTTTTCGGGTTTATCATTGGTGAGTATAAATTATATATTTTTGTTAATATCAATTAATGTGTAATAATTAATTAATAAACATTATTATACCGCATAATGACGCGATCGGATCGGACCAGTTTTTGGATCAAGCGACTTGTTTATAATTGGGGATAATTTGAGATTTATGGTTGTTCTAATGAATTTCGACTTTTACGAGAGGTATTAAGTTGTATGGCGAGGTCTTGTCTTGATACAACGTTCACGTCTTTCGAAATTGGCATGCACAAATCTAATTCTGTTCCAAATACAAAAAATCGCGTGATCAATCACACCGGCCGGCCGGTCGTAAGTCTCTCAAATAAAAATATTCTTGTATAGTCCAGCCATCAGCTCATGACACTTTTTGTCAGCTGAAAAGGTTGACAGGATCCAGTGCTGTTCCGGTTCCGGCTGGCTTACGAAAAAGAAAAGAAAGAGAACCCGGTTTTTATTTTATTTTTGTGTGCCGTTTTCTCTGACATTGCCTTGCGGAGGAACAACTTTTTACAACGGAACCTGAACCTCCCAAACAAAAGTGCCATGAGCTGATGGATGGACCATACACAATGTGTGTTTTTTTACTGTTCGTTTCGCCACCGTGCGGTGCACCAGTTCATCGTCAGAGCGAATGCACCAGAATATTTGCAGAGACGCCGAGAAGGCCAAAGACGTGCTGTGCCGTTTGGAACATACAACTCTGCGACGGGTGACAGCGAATACGGCCATTTACTACGATCCGGACCCGAAGAACACGTTCATTCAAGAAGACCAGGAGTGGGTGAACATATTCTATGAGATGCCCGATTTTGACCCTTCGCGCGCCAGTCCCTGGCTGTTGCGCATAGAATTGGATCGGAAACGGTGCGTTGTTGGGGGTTTTTGTTTGTTTGTTTTGTTTTGTTTCGACTTTAGGCTGAAATTAAGTTAATTTGGCTTGATGAACGGAAGCGGGGAAGAAGTATTTGGTGAAAATCGCTTTTTTTGAAAAGCGGTTTTCTTGAAAATCCGGTGCTGAGATGTTGTTGTTTTGTTTTTGCACCTCTTGTGCCAGATCAATGCAAGCGCCCGAAGGCTATTATGTGGCAGGTCCTGTTAAACAATGAAAACTACGCATCACAGTTTCACGACAATAATGAAACATAACGACTGTCCAACAACATGACAGAAGTAATCAAAACTGACCGTAAAATGTTTCGCGTTCTATTTTTTTCATGTGTTGTTTTCTGTTTTCTGTTTTCTTTCATTCCATAATAACAAAACCTTTAGCAGATTTGATGGCCAGAAAAATAATTATAATCAATCCACTTTGCTTTGCAGCATGACCGACAAGAAGCTAACAATGGAATCGATAGCCGACAAAATTCATCAAGGTGACGCGACATTCCTCACGTTCTTTGGTTTTCCGCTTGTTTTAACTTCTGCAGTAAATTTCTAAAATCGCTGCCGCACGATAAAATACCCCCACCCATAGTTAATGTCAAGTTCTGAACCCGAAAATCAACTTTTGAAACATTCGGCCAACAGACCCACCTGCAGCTCGCCAGCCAGCCAGGCAGCTGTGTGCGCAATGTTTCAGTACTGCGTGTGGTTAGCGTTCTCGGGCTTAGAACTTGACATTAACTATTTTGTTCCAGAGCAGTGAATTCAGGAATTTATTATAGCTGGAGCGTGACTGTACAGTATAATGTCACGGATTCTTTCCTTGTTCCTCTGCAGTATGTTGTATTCCATAGTGAACAACACGGCAGTGACATGTTGATCCAAAATTAGCCGCTCATTATCCCCCACTGGCCTCCACATCCTTTCTGCAGTTAATATTTTGTGAGAATCGAAAATATCCTTTGCCGATTGCTTTGTTTTGATTGTTTTTCTCAAATCTTTCCAGGTTTTGGCGATGATCTGCACGTGATCTACACGGACGACAACGCCGATAAACTCGTGTTTCGAATCCGGATTACGAATAGTGAAAGTGACAAAATGGAGACGGTCGGTTTTTCTGACGCTTAATTATGATAATGTTTCGCGCTCGAGAGTGTCGGAAATTTGTCCGCGTGTTTTTAAAGGTAAAGACTAAAGTGTATGTTCATCTGAATTTAATTTATGCTGGAAACACTCATTTTTGTTGTCTCAGTCTACAAAAAATCACAAGGAGAAATGAGCACAATGAGTGTAATTTTAAAGCTTGCTGAACATTTTTTGTTGAGTTTTACTGTGCCCGTTTATTGGATACAGAACAGCTCAACGGCAGCTGATGTTTCACGCGTAGGTGACTACCCTTTGTGTCGTGAAGGGCATCGTTCCCTTTCTGCTTTCCAAAAAACCTGTTACCAAACCAACAATTATTCAGGAAGAACAAATAGATCGTATGGAGGATGATGTATTCCTGCGCTGCATAGAGGCGAACATGCTATCCGATCTGACGCTGCAGGGCATCACAGCTATTGCGAAGGTGCTTTTCTCTCTTTTATTGGCAACTTTTCTCTTCAACTGTATTGAATATTTTAGGTGTACATGCATCTGCCGACGACCGACAATAAGAAGAGAATCATTATCAATCCGGAGGGAGAATTCAAATCGGTGGCGGAATGGCTGCTCGAAACCGACGGTTTGGTGTTTTCTCTTTCTTTTATTTTATTTTTCCTAGTCGAGATGGTTCTGTTTTTTTTAAATTGTGAGTTCGCATGTTGAGAGCTGCGGATGGAATGACGAAATAGGTCTGAAATATACCTTCATGCAGCGCGATAAATGTTTCATGTGAAGCGTATAGAACTATGACTTTTATCCAACGCTAATGTGTAGTGGACTAACGGCTTTTTTTAAAAACGGGAAATCCCAAAATTAATTTCGAGTAAAAGAAAGTCCACGCACTGCGTGTGTTGCAGGCACGGCACTGCTGAAAGTACTCAGCGAGCCATCGGTGGACCCCGTGCGAACCACTTCCAACCACATCACCGAGATCTTTGAGGTTTGAGAATCTTCGGATTTGTTTTAATCTTTTCTGTTCTTTTGTCTGGCATCTCTGATTGAACTGGGCCCTCAGGTGTTGTGTAGAAACGCGAGATACAGTTCACAAATCTGAAAGCTGACCTTGTGATTTAAGACGAGTGGTCCATTCTAGGGTTAGAGAGGTGTCGGGTGCCGGGTGTCGGGTGCCAAAAAAAGTGTAGGTGTCGGGTGTCGGGTTTTTTGGGACCCGACACCCGACACTTACGGTTCAAAACATCAGTTTTGCCGAGAAAAGAATTTTGAGAGAAAATTTTCTTCGAACCAAATGTTTCCGAAGACGCAGAATGTGTCATTTTGGTGTTTATTTTGTGTGAAAATACTTGAATTCAGTCACTTGATCCAAAAAATTGCACTAATAGTGCGAAGCAGCAAAAAGTTGCCTGTTTTTGGTCCAAAAACTGGTGTCGGGTGTCGGTTTTTTTCCAAAAACTAGATGTCGGGTGTCGGATTTTTTGGAACTGTCGGGTGTCGGCTTTTTTTCTCAAATGTCGGGTGTCGGGTATTTTCAGATGTCGGGTGTCGGGTACCCCCCCCCCCCCGACCTCTAACCCTAGTCCATTCTGGTCTCAGCTTACAGTTAGATCGTTTCTGAAAATAAGGAATCGTTCAATCATATTTTAAGCACATTTATGTGCTAACCGTTGAACACTTTTGCATCGACACTGGACAAAATCCCGGAGTTGCGACAATTTAGGTGACCCTTCTTTATGGGTCGAAATCCCATCAGCATAGCGTCAGTAAACAAACGCACACGCCATAGGTAATAAAATAAAATAAAATCAACTGATAATAAAACATTGACTGAATGATTGAAAACTGACTTAAAAATGCAGGTGTTGGGCATTGAGGCCGTTCGGCGTGCGCTGGAGAACGAAATCAATCACGTGATCAGTTTTGATGGCTCCTACGTCAATTATCGACATCTGGCACTGCTCTGTGATTGTATGACCGCAAAAGGTTGGTTGTTTGGGAGGGTGGCGAATGGGAACCACTACTGACGATTACCTGGTGGACCGTTTGTCTGCGCACGGCGATGGACTGAAGTTGCTCGTTTGTTTCCAGGTTGAATTAGTGACAAAAATTTTTTAGTTTTTGTTGTGATGGTGATGTTGCTGACAGCTTAGCAATGCAGCACAGTCCACACTGACTTGATCAAATCGGTATCCGATATTTTGCGATCGCGAAACACAAACATTGGCGGACATAAAAAGCGGGTGGTGGTATTGCTCTCAGTGACGCATAAAAAGCACGAAAAAGGAAAAAAAACAAACGGGGGACAAAAAAAAAAACAAAAAACAAAAAAAAAAAAAAAAAAAAAAAAAAAAAAAAAAAAAAACAAAGGGGGATCATAAAAATGTCTGTCAGTGTGTAGAAAATTAAACAAAAATGGACGGTCGCTTGCCATAAAAACGATTGACTGTAATCGCAAGAGCAACGACAAACATGCGAAAATGCGCACAATTTGCTGCCGCTGCAGGTCATCTGATGGCGATAACGCGTCACGGCATCAATCGGCAGGAGGTGGGTGCGCTGATGCGATGCAGTTTCGAAGAGACCGTCGATATTCTCATGGAGGCGGCGGCGCACTCGGAAGTCGACAACGTGAAAGGTTGGTTGGGTTCGCGGTTGATTTCGAAATGACAATGGGCCTGGTGCACATAAAGGGTGTGGGAAAGTGATCCAGAACGTTGGATTTCCTTTCGTTTGGTTTGTTTTCCACCTGTTGGCCTTATACTAATGTCGTCAAATCACATCATTTTCGCGCTCGTTTTTCGGCTCATGTACTATTGCTTGTTCGACGACTGCATTTGACGACAAAACTATTAGCCCACTTGTTGATCTCGTATAAAGTGGCGTAATTTGACTTGACGTGAATTTTTCATGAAAGCAATGGCGGCCAAAAATGTTTCACGCAGCACGTAAAGTTCACGCGTACACTGTCTGTTGTGCTCGACTTGTAGACTGCTAACCCAAAAACAAATATCAGCACAAATATATATAATCTAAACTATCCTAAAATCGTGAATTATTATTTATTTCAAGCGAAATAATCAGCTTTCATTAATATTCCGCACAGGCGTGTCCGAAAACATCATGTTGGGTCAGCTGGCGCGCGCTGGTACCGGCTGTTTTGACCTACTTTTGGACGGTGAAAAGTGCAAACAAGCGATGGAGATCCCGTCGAATATTATGGGCCCGATGACTGCGGGTGCAATGTTCATGGCTGGTGGACAAAGGTATGTCTCCGGTGGGGGGGGCATGCTGGCAAGATAGGCCACGTTTTGTTGATAGATATGTATGGTGAATTGCGTCAAAATATTTCTGTCGTGTCTGAAAACAATGATGATTGCTGAGTGGGAAATTGATGCCGACGTAAATGACTAATATTATCGAATTGTTACTTTCATTAGCATAAGAACACGGTGAACGAAAGGTTGAACAGTGTTTTTTTTGGAAACTTATTCCCTTGAGCATATTTGATCATCACAATGCAGAAAATGTTAGCTCTGATGTTTGATGTTTCACGTCAGCTATTTATGGTGGAAGAGCGACGCTTTCCATAATTTACTCTTGCCACAAAATATGAACGGGCAACAAATAGGTTACATTTGCGTTCGTTTATTCCAGTCCGGCGTCTTCGTCGTTGCTGAGCGGCGGCGCCAGTCCGGCTGGTGCAGCGCCGTGGGCCACTGGACCCGGCACGCCAGCGTACGGCTTCGCTTGGTCACCTGGTGGTATGGGAGGTGCGTTGCGATGGATTGGGTTTTGCAGTTGCAGTTCTTTTGGTTTGCTTTGGATATTTTGAGGCTAATATTGTTTTGTGACTGGAACTATACCAGTGCCGGTTTGTTGATGCGTGTTGGTAACTGATCAATATTTTGTAGCAAATCAGCATTGTTTTTTTTAATCTGTTTTTTTGGAGTAGTGGAGAGATTGTTTCAATTCAGTCGTACCGCAGATTTATTGTGTACACAGAACATTTCATGGTCCGTCAAACGAACTCACAGCTCAAAGACCGAGAAGACCGTATTTTCGTTTTTGCCGACTCAGTTTCCAACGCACACGTGCAAAGTATTGATTATTGCAAGTCAAACCAGCTGATCAACCCTTCTCCCGTTTCAGGCATGACTCCCGGCGGTGCATTCTCCCCGGCCGGTGGTGATTCACTGGGTTTCTCACCCGCCTACAGCCCGGCGCATTCCCCGGGTTCCCCAGGCAGTCCCCTGGGCGCGCTGGCTTCCCCGAGCTCGCCCGCCGGCGCGTACAGCCCCACAAGTCCGGCGTATGGGCCGACCAGCCCCGGTATGTCCCCAGCCAGTCCGGGCAGTGGATACTCACCCACGTCGCCTCAGTACTCGCCCACCAGCCCCAGTGAGTGGGATTTTCTGTTTCTTTTTTGTTTTTTTTATTCTACCGCACCAAAAAAACGAGAAAAGTAGAGATGCTTGTGGGTGCGTTTCTAACATAATCATGAAATCAGGAATGAAAAACATAATTGTTAATTGATTGATTTGAGTTGGCTTAATTGATTGGCTATAATTCTATTCCATGTTCACCTTCAATTTTCAGGCTACAGCCCCACGTCGCCCAGTTACAGTCCGACCAGTCCCAGTGAGTTTGCGCCTTCTATCTGTTCTTCGTGAAAAAATATCGCAATTAGAGCAAGGGATATCGGTATTACTGTCACCTACTCAGGCATTCTGTGACTGATATTACACGGTTTTTTTCTCTTAACTAATGAATCACGGTGCATGATGAACCAAATTGCCTTCATACTTCAGGCTACAGTCCTACGTCACCGAGCTACAGCCCGACCAGCCCGCGGTATAGTCCGACGTCGCCCAGCTATTCGCCGACGAGTCCAAGTGAGAATGTTTTTTGTGCCCTTTTCGCTACGATTATGGCTCGACGAACTATTGATAACGCCCGTGTTTGGCTTATAATAAATCAGATCAATGAAACATTTCCTTTTCTGCAGGCTATTCGCCCACATCGCCGAGTTATTCGCCCACATCGCCGAGCTATTCACCCACTTCACCGAGTTATTCGCCAACCAGCCCAAGTCAGTTTGTGATTTTTTTGTTGTTTTTTTTTTCGAATAGTTTGTCAAACGTGTTGCCCCTGATCTATAAAGCGCATTTCACACGTTTGTTTGGTGGATGATACGGTTGTAACTGTCACGTGACGTGGCTGTCATCTGGTTGCCTACCAGGCGTGCTTTACGGATCAGGCGACGCATTTGAGGAAAATCTCACGCAAGTGTTGTCAGCGAATCGTGGTTCTTGTAAACGTTTCATATCGTCGTATTTTTCATCTTTCTGGCGCGACCTCGTCGTTAGAGATTGCCTGTCAGAGATATTCTTCCAGTTTTACCGTAGAAGTGAAACATTTTCTCTTGCAGGCTATTCGCCCACGTCGCCTAGCTACAGTCCGACCTCGCCGAGTGAGCGAAATTTGCTTTTTTTCTCAAACTTTAATTGTGAAAGTCATGCACAAAACAACGATTTGTATGTCTACGTTGTCTTTAGGCTATTCACCTACAAGCCCCAGCTATTCGCCGACATCTCCGAGCTACAGTCCTACAAGTCCAAGTGAGTGCTTCTTTCTTTTTCAATTTTTTATGATGTTTATTGCGGCTGAAAACATGATGGTTCAAAGATCTTTGAGGGTTTCAAGTTAAGCTAATGAAGTACAGTATGTCTTCTGTTTCTGTGAGGTGTTTTATGGTACGCGTGTAACATCAGCGCTCAGATGGCCGCAATCACGCGTGTGGAACGCTTGGCGACATTGAAGTGGCCGTCAAAATCTCGAAACGAAAAATCCCGAAAAGCGAAATTCCCGTAGATGCACGTAGAAAGTTTGGACTTTTCCGGTTGTTTGATGAACAAGCATGAGCCTGATTAATCAGGGGCCTGAAAATACGCACATCAAGCCTATCATATACAGTCAAACGTCCACATAGTGAATTCCTCTGTGGAGTGAGCGAATAACAGTCGCCAAACTAAGGTGTTGCTCCTAACGGTACTCCACGTATATAATGAATACTCTTCATACGGTGCACAAAATAGCCGGTGTGTTCTATTCACTGTGTGGAGTTTTGACTGTATAAGTCGAAAATACGACGAATTGTTTCATAAATTATCCGTATTGAATCGAATTCAATTCAGGCTATTCACCGTCGTCGCCTCGTTATTCGCCCACATCACCCACCTATTCGCCTACCAGTCCCACATACACGCCCACCAGCCCAACGTACTCGCCCTCTTCGCCGACGTACAGCCCCACCAGCCCGGGTGAGTTTGGGCGGCTGTTGGGTAGCTGGCTAGTTTGGGATCAGGGTAATAGTGGCGGATTATTGGTGCCGGGCTTGTTTGCTGCGTTCTATATGGTGGTGTCGTGTTTGTGTTTGCATTCAGCCTAAATATGAAATGTTTCGCCACTGTCATGAAAGAAAAAAAGGATTTGCCTGATCATTTTTTGTCAATGTTCAAGAGCGTACAACACTTCAATATAACAGTATGCCCTCTTGTAGTGACCCTCTCTACACGTTACGAATAATCTGGCGATAATTTTGAGCGGTAATTTGTCGATAAAGCTGCAGGGAATCTCCTATCATTTATCATTTTGTGTGGTGGAGAGTATTCTCCATGTGACACTGAAAATGCGGTATCCTCCCCACTCAAACACGTCACCATAAAGAGGGTAGACGCGCATATAAAAACTGTTTTTAGCCGTAATTATACAAACAAACACACAGAGCCGACTGGGTGCATCACACGCGCAGCATCAATATTTCGAGTAGTGTGACCAGCAAGTGAAACATCTGGTTGCCTTTCTATTTCAGGCTATTCACCATCATCTCCCACCTACAGTCCGAGTTCACCAGCTGCATACTCACCCAGCAGTCCGCAATACAGTCCGTCGAGTCCACAGGTTGGCTGGCTATTTTTACTTGTTTTTTTGCCCATACTGTTGCCGGAGAATGCCAAATAAGCCCCCCTTTCCCCCGAACAAGTCCGCTCAATGGGGGCTTTTTCGGAAGATTTTCCGAACAAGCCACTTGTATGTGTGCTCATTTTCAGTGCTGTTTCGTGTGCTGATACATAACGGGGGGCTCGTTTGGGAAATTATTTTCTCTGAAGTCTCAAATTTGAAATGTGTTCCAAATTATTTTTAATTTATTTGGGAATTTATTTGGGACGCTGCGGTACTCATGTTTGTCATCAACATTTTTGTAAATTGTATCTATTTTATTTGATCCACAATTTACACATGCGTTTCCCCGATCTTGCAGTATTCACCGTCGAGTCCGCAATACTCGCCGAGCTCACCAATTCTGTCGGGCACGCCGTCCAGTCCGGCGGTAAGTGTTGTTGTTGTTGTTGTTGTTGTTGTTGTTGTTGTTGTTGTTGTTGTTGTTGTTGTTGTTGTTGTTGTTGTGTTGTTTTGGGAGAACATTAGTGCCATGTTCACAAGCGTGTTGCATTTGGTTATCTCTGTCAAACAGAAGTGACTGCAAACTTGTGCAGACGGAGTGCGCGCGTCACGTGAACTGTACGCTGCTGAACTTCATACAGGCGTTGTGTCTGTGAAAGTCGTGCTTTCCTACCTGAAACAGCACGAATAATCTCGAGAATATGCGTGTGTGAATAATTTGATCACTTTTTAGAATTAAGAAAATGCGCACTTAATTGCAGTATTCACCGTCGAGCCCGCAATATTCACCATCAAGTCCACAGTACTCTCCAAGCTCGCCCAGCTACAGTCCGTCGAGTCCACAGGTAAGTCCGCAATTGTTCAAAAAAAACAAAGTGCTCTGCAGACCTGTACGGTGAACTGTGATTTTGGATTTATTTCGGACAATTTACGGCATTGATTACTTGACTTCCGTGATCCACCAGCCAAGATCTAGGCTAGTTTTGGTTCCAGATTTCTCTTGGGCGTTTTCGAGATTGAAATCGCTGTCGTTGTCTACTGTTTTCTGTCCTCTCATTGCGCTGAGGTGTATCGCGAGTGTAACATCAGCTGACTTTGGTAACATTTTGTAAATCATGACTTGTATGCGTGCGTTTCGTGGCTGCCGGTCGGCTAACAATCGAGTCATGTGAAAGCTGCACACACGTATCTGAGACAGCGGGTTTTTTTTCGCCACTTTAGATTTATAAATAGCGTGCGGAATGGATTTCGGGCCAAGCGCCGATTAGCGCCAGTTGAATGCAAGTAGGTTGAGCAGGATGGTCGATCAGGATGGTTTATCAAACTTTTGAGCTGTTTTTCACGCACTTTTCACTCTTTCTTGGCGCAAAAGGACCAAACATTGACGTCGGCAGCCAGCATGACGGAATTTCACCACTTCAGTGCGAAACTTGAAACCGTCCGAAATGGCCACCACTTGACATTTGGGTCAAGTGGCGATTTGTGCAACACTTGAGAAAAGAACCTGCACATGCGTGATCCGGACTAATGCACGAAATGATTACAATTATGAAACGTTCTTGGTTCAGTACCAGCAATTTTTCGATTCTGGTGTTTGTTGGTTGGCTTGTTGAAGCATGATTGTAGCACAGAACATATCATTTCTGCCCTCTCCTTGCGCTAAGGTCTATGGCGCGTGTAACATCAGTGAACAGCCAGTTGAATACATACAGTAAGGTCGTGGTTGTGGTCGTGTGTGAATGTTCGACCGACCAGTGCGATATTATCGGTATTGGTCGCACAATGACTATAAGAATTGGTCAAATTTTTTTCCTGAATCGTAAAGAGGGACAGTGACGGGGCAATGACGTTGCATTGCGTGATCGCACACACAACACGTAGTAAAGAGAATGTTTCAGACCTGCGGCAACGTGGTTGATCTGCGAGATTATTTTCAGCTGAAAATGTTTTGTGAGAATCACAAATAGCACAGTGGTTAAGAGTGACTGAACGTGAAAATCAGGATTGATTTGATGAATTCTTATATAGTCATTGTGCGACCAATAGCTGGTCGAGCTAGCTGGCCAGGGAGGTCAGACCACCTCGAGCCAGCTGCCTGGCAAATTTTGGGCGTGTATTGGAAAAAGGTTTTGCCAAAAATACCGCTGAAAACACGTTCTTTTGCCATTTTGGGCAGTTCGAGCTAGCTAGCAGGCGGTTGGGAGGTGGGATTTGATCCAGCTAGCTGCCCAATCCCGCACGTGACACCAACTGCAGCTCTTGTCACGTGACGTGCGTCACACTGATGGTCATATGGTCAGGCTGAGGCATCTTGGTTGCATATCGTCTCTTCTTCTTTTCAATTATTTTCACACAGAAGTCTGCGTCATTTTGCTGTCGTGACTTACATAGTCATGTTAGTGCACGGCCGTGTGTAAAATATAATTAATTGAAGAAAGAATTCGAATTGGGTGTAAATCTCATCTCGTACAGGTCTGCTGCACTGACGTTGTCTTATGATAGATATTACTTACTTATTTATTTTTTTCCATTTGTGCATACTGTATAGCTTTTTTTCGACGTCAAAGGAACGTTTATTTGGTCATCAATAATGTTTCAGTATTCACCATCGTCGCCGCAATACAGTCCGTCAAGTCCGCAGGTATCAATATAAAGTTTTTTTATTTATTGTGGGATCAGATGACTTGATTTTCTTTGTCTGGCCACTTCCGAATTTCTGAAAGAATTCAAGTGCAGACGCATTTCTGTCGTATGAACAACGACGGCGTCATTCAACTATGTGGGCCGTATCAACTTTGATGGTTTAGACTTGACATGGTATTGGGCGAATTTTTGGGCAAAAGTTGATACAGCCCATGGTAAAATGTTTCACCGCATTCATTTATCAACGAGCGAAAATCAGCACTATAATCCGCGGTGCATGTTGGAATACGAAAAAATAAATCAATGACTAAAAATCAATCGAACCAATATCGTACCGAGTGATTCACGGCAAGATCACTAATACCAGTACATAAAATAAATTTCGCGCAAAAGCGTCGAACGCAAGCTCCCCGTTTTTATACTCGCTCTCTCTCTCTCGCCTGAGTTTGAGTGAAATTTTTTGGTGAAATTGATTTCAGTCCAATGACATAAGATTATTGAATCAGTCAGTATATCCTTGTTCCATTACAAAGACGGTGTACAAGTACAAACTCGCATTGCATTGCAGTATTCGCCATCGTCGCCTGCGTACAGCGCCAGCGCCGCGTCACCAGCCTATTCGCCATCGTATTCACCGGCAGAACCAGAATCGGACGAACCCGGCACTTCGGGTATCGGCAGCTCGTCGGTGGTGAGTTTGGGGGGGGGGCATAACAGCCAGTAAAGTAAATTGCTCTTTTTTGTGCAGTATCTTCGACCTTCATTTCTGATCCTTATGATGTCAAGCTGTCTATAGTAATACTACGCCAGCACGAGCCCGATTTCGGCGGTGGCAGATTAGTGAAACATACGTGGCTGCTGATTTGGGAAATGTTACACTTTGACACTTTGTATACTCTTTCCGTTTTATAACAGTCTTTACACTTCGTATAATAGCATAGCATAACTGAGGGTGCATGAGCGTTTTCTCGTTCTATTCGGTTTTTCTAAGCACACCATCTTCGAAATCGGGCTCTTGTTGGCGTAGTTCTTCTTAACTTGTGCGTAAAACTTGTTCTCCAAATACGCCCGATGAATGACTTTCACGCTGTTCGCCGAAATGATTGCTTGCTGACAACTTGGCAAACTGAACTAAAAACACGCAAGCAAAACTGTAGGTTGGAACAAGAGCTTATTTTGTGAATTCCATAGTGCAAGCATGATTTCGTATTCGTGACCATACTGGTCAAAACCGCACCTTGTAAGGCATCGCATGCCAGATACCAAAGAAACATTCTTCTACTCCGTACAATCTTCCTCATACAATTCTCAGGATGAAACCAGCGAGCCTCCGCCTAGTACAGACAGCACGGGTCCATCTGAAAAGAAGAAGAAACGAAAGAAGTGATCAGAATAAAATCGTAGTTATTTTGTTGGTTGTTTATGTTTTTTTGTTTATTTTTTCACCGATTCAGAAAAAAATGCATAACGTTGCCTGTTTTTTTGTTTTCTTTTCATCATAACGAGGTATAAGAAAATTCAACAAAAACGTTGAGCAAGTCTAAAAATCTAGTGCATTCGCGTTTTGTTTGTTGTTGTTATCATGTGTTGAAATTTTCTGGTTGCTTTTTTCACGTGTCTAAAATTCGTTGCTCCTGTTTTTGCGTTGGTCCATGGGTTGTTCTTGTCCGACTTTCTCGGTAAAAATGTGTACTTTTTGTCATGTGTTTTTTCGTCATGTAAATATTTACTGTTAACCTGTAATATTGCGTGTAGCTCTTTCTTGGTTAGTTTTTTCTATAAAACCAAAAAAATACTTGTGTGCATCACTACATTGTGTTCTGGACGGTTTACGTAGCATTTCGTGAAAACTGCAAAAAAATGCTATGCTTTGTCGTACCGTTTTGTGTTAATAAAAATAAATGGCGCGGTGCAAATATTTTATTGCCGCCAGCATTTAAACGAACGTAGTGATAAAAATAATAGAAATAGCAACAGTAGTAAATATTTTTGTTGTGTCACATATAAACACAGCCGTGTACAATCTAAGTCCAGCGTAAGCTCTGCTTGTAGTGAGTAAATCCTGTGATCGCCCACAAGTATTGCTTATGGTCACCAAAACCTATACGTAAGTACAAAAAAGAAGTAATTTGCACGCTCCCAAGAAACACCGTTTTTGCACCATCATCTACACGACAACGGAGATCAAGCTTGGACATCAATTTCAATCATGTACGATTGCTTTACGAAAAAACTACCAACTGACTGATGTTACACACAGCATAATTACCAATTGGGCGGTTGTTTTCTTGCTTACAACAACCTTACTATACATATGTTCCCTTGCCTTCCCCCCATTCTTCAATTTACTAGCATACCTACTCCTACACTGTCCACCTTCGTACCACCAATCATACAAATTGCTATAAATCTTGTGCGATTGACTGGTGTCATATAATTTTGCGCAAAGTTGACATAGTCCGATCTTTGGGTCCTCATTAACAGAGTGCACCTCGTGGGTCTTGTGCCATTGAAGGTACTCGAGATAAGCGGTTTGGTTGGAGATCAGATATTTGAGGTAGTCGGCTAGCGATTTTTGTGAATCAAAGTCATCAGCCGCAATGTAGGACCGTCTCGGCGCCAGAGACTTGTAGGTGCCAGAGTGGAGCACTATCTGGAAAGGACTACAGGTTTTTTGAAAGTTTACCATGGTTCAACTGAAGGACTCTCAGAAACCAAACGCAACTTGGTATGCTTATGGACTGCCATACCGACATCAAACTCGGTGATCTGACAATAGATGTGCGTTGGTCACGGACTGGGTTGGAAAAAAATTTCAAAAAAGTTTTTTGTAAAACCTTTTTTAAAAAGACTCAGATTCGGGGAAATTTGACCAGATTTGCCTAAAAACGCGCAAAAAATGTAAATTTGGTTGACAAGTCACTATTGTGACTTGATTTGCACCGCTCATGAAGGTTGTTTACGTCACGTCGGTGTGATCCCACAGTCTGTGCTTGGTATGGACCGATGATTATTGCTCTGTGGTATGAGACATAACAGTTTGTCTACAAAAACCTGAATATTGTAGGACAACTCACCGGTATTAAATAATTCTGGAGCGCGTTGCTGTAGAATTTCTCAGTGACGTAATCTCTGCAGATGCTGTTCTCGAACGACAGATAGAACCAATAGTTTCGTCTCAGTTTCTCCATACATGCCGCCTCGGCTGAGAAGAGCGGACATTTGAGGTGACCACAGACCCCATAGATGTCGACTTGTATGTAACGTTTCAGAGCCATACCGTAGACCTGAAAGCAAAACTAGGTTAGGGCCTGTGGTTTTTCATTTCATGATTATAAGAACATTCAAATTTCGCCATTGATTTCGACATTTCGACCAACGTACTGTATAACCAACGATCAATTTAATCTGGTCTTGGAAATAGCCTGCACTCTTTTACGCTGTTCAAAACCAGCAGCATCAGGTGAATATTAAAGTATCCTTATCCGCCATCCAAATAGTCACGTGACACGGCGGATCCGACCACCAACTTTAGTTTCACCAAATAAAGTTGAAGGCGTTCAAATTCAGGCCTAAATCAGATCCTAAGTTAAGGCCTAATCCCAACCTCTCGTTCACTATTCGTTCTGCAGTTGGACACGAACCACGCAATCGGTTTCGTCCTATTCACCAAATATTTGCGCAGGTCCAGTTCTGAGCCGGGCACCGGCGTATTGTTGTGTCGCGTCGCGATTGTGCCATACGGATAGAGCACATCTGAGTCATGACGATAGGTCATGGTCCAGTTGAAGAAATTTTTTAGTTCTTTCTTCAGCTTCAGTACGTTGCCGGAGTGAACGGGCGACTCCATCAAGAAGAACACGTAACGTTGGAAGGGCAGGCTGAACAAGAAATGCATAAATCATTGATAATCTCTGACTTTAGAATATTCTAACAGTCGTCGTGCTGGTGCATAGTGGCCTCCCATGGTGACACTTTATCCCTTCACTATCTGGCACGTAAGGTTATTAACCGACTGATTTCACTCGCAATACGCACTATATGAGAATCCATCCCCATATTTTTCCTACATCGGCAAGGAGGGTTTCTGGCGATTTTTTCAAATTGAATCAGGTTTTGACAAGGAGTTATTTTCTTTTTCTTTTCCCGGTTTTTCTTTCTTTATCGGGAGCGATCAACGTGTGTGTGCTGTAATCGATTTCACACATAAAGCACGTAAGACGTGGCTACAGTAACCCGAGCCCGAACCATTTCGGTTGCGTAGAATTCAGGGTGAAACTTCTGCACACGTGTGTTTCTCATTCTTCTCACTGATAAGCATGCAAAGTTCTTGTCAAAACCTGGTCCAATTTGAAAAAAATGCCAAATATCCGCCTTTTCAATGCAGGAAAATTAGGGGGATGGATTCTCATATAGTCATTGTGCGACCAATATATATGTAAGTTCGGCCGGTCCGCGCCCAATTTTCTTCCCGACGGTTCCTTTTAAATCTTCTCCTGGGTACATGTTTGAGAAATGTTTGTTTTGAATTGTATTGACCTTTCTGATGCCAACATTGCTGTCTAAACATTCGTAAATTATAAAAGGCGATTAGGAATGCGCAATTTCTCCTTAAAGGCACGATACTACCAATTCCAATTATTCCATTCAATCGAACTGAAACATCAGCTGACCAACCGTTCGGAGGGCAGTCTTTCGATGTTCATTTCTCTGTAGTGGAACACAACAGCGTCAGCGACGGAGGATATGTTTTGCTGATCGGTCACTACGCACTTGTGTGGACAGTGACGTTTCTCCTGCCAAAAATGAAGTGAAATTTCCTTGCTGTCTCAGGGGTTGTTATTGTGCTCAGCCACAAGCACACTGCGTCACCACAGTGTTCTCAGGTTCGTCTGTTCTTTTTTGACTATAGTTGGGAGACCATTATTATATTCTAACATCGTTACTAACGATGACCTGGTTATTACAGTACCGGTTGCACCTCTTGGCTGTTTTTCGCATGATTCATGCGGCATACCATGCGGCATGGTACCTCCTTAAGTACTGAATCATGCGAAAAATCATGCGACATTGTGCGACCCAAGCGAGCATTTTTGTCACCATGCGAGAATCATGCCGCATGATTTTGGACCATGCGGCATGATTCTCGCATGATTGTGCTGACTTGGCTGCTGGTTTAGTTTTGATCTGTTCGTGATCACTGGCAGTTTATCTGCTGTCAGGCTAAATAACATTCGTAAAATTTGCCAAAAAAGCTTTTAACAGAAATGTTTATGTGGTATACTGTGTATGACAAACTTTTTTCCGCAATTCGATTTTAAAGGTGTAGTAGCGAAATAGTTAACTACACAACGATTTACGCTTCTCTCAAGCACATCTCAAGTGAGATTCAACCAGGATACTCGTCACATTCAAGCTGACAGCTGATAAACTGCCTGTGATCACAAACAGAGCAAAACTAAACCAGCAGCCAAGTCAGCACAATCATGCGAGAATCATGCCGCATGGTCCAAAATCATGCGGCATGATTCTCGCATGGTGACAAAAATGCTCGCATGGGGTCGCATAATGCCGCATGATTTTTCGCATGATTCAATACTTAAGGAGGTACCATGCCGCATGGTATGCCGCATGAATCATGCGAAAAACAGCCAAGAGATGCAACCGGTACTGTATCTGGTGACAATTTATCTAGGTACACCAGCATGACCACGACAGAACCAACCTATTTGGTCCAATAGAATCTGCCCCGGCGCTTCTTAGGTTTGCAGCGTCAGCGACAGAAAATGCAATAACGAACCTTCTCCCACATCTTGACGAGCGAAGTGCCGAAAAACTTTGTCCAATCCAGGATAATTCTGACGTCATTCGGCGATTCGCTTTGCTGCTGCAATCCGGACACCGATTTTGCCTGATCTATCAAGCTCGACATCCAATTGCTGGTGTTTTGGTAGTAAATTTGATAGTATTCCGATTCGGGATGGTTGGAGCGGAGGAGAAACAGGATAGTGAGCAACGCGGTGACAGTCAGAAACAGCACACGACTGCGACACGGCTCCATGTTGCGGCTGAAAGATCACTTCGAAAATATCAGTCAGATTGCCGTGTTTTGGGGTGACGGGGAGTTTATCAGGGGGGACGGCTGGGAAAGAAACGACGGCGTTTTGGAGCATTTGGAACAGCACTTTTTGAAGAAGAAAAGACGTTCTTTATCCAGCCCTGGTCGGGACCAAAAAGATCACATTCCGTCAGGATAAAGGACGGGAATCAACCTTGGTCATCGAATCAGTGAACCTAACCTACATACTGCATGCAGACTTTCAAAAATTGTATGTAGCCTCGAACACAAACCCAATAAAGCCGAAATCAAACAAGCAAACGGGCAAGCTCCAAACACAAACAACCAACAAGCAACTGCCAACCAAGCATACGCAACTGGGCAACTCAATAATTGGCAACTCAACAACTGAGTAATAAACACACGTTGGCATGTGTAGCCGTTGGAAACTAATGAATGTTTCACGGGATAAGCTGCACGCACGCAAGCATCAAGGAAGGGTTAAACATTATGATATGATATTATATATATCCCCGCTCCCAGGGTTGGAAAAAAAAATTTTTTTTTAAACAAGTTTTTTTTTTAAAAAATTTTTTTTTAAAAAATTTTTTTTTAAAAAGTCTGAGATTCGGGGAAATTTTACCAAATTTGCCTAAAAAACGCGCAAAATCGCGAAAAAATGCAACTTTAATTGACAAGTCACTTTTGTGACTTGGTTTGCATCACTTATCAAGGGTGTTTACGTCATTTCGGTACGATCCAACAGTCTGTGCTTGATATGGACCGATGATTGCTGCTCTTTGGTATCGGACACAACAGTTTGTGGCCGAATAAGCAAGATTCACTCATAAACCACACAGAATTGAGAATATAAGCTGCAGAAATACTTGTCGGGCAGCTGAATCAGTCGTATATGACCGACCTGATGGGGTATGACATCGAAGTACCATGTAGGCACATGCATACTGTGTCCCATGTACCAAGGGAAGGTATAATAACATCATTTGGGGTATCTTAGGTACCAAATACATGCCCCAAAGGTGATTTTGTGAAGAAAATTTTTCGACCCTTGAGAAAAAATGACAAAAAATAACCCCCAAAAAGGCCATTTTTGGACGTTTTAGAACATTTTGTTCCCCCGAAAATTTTTTAAAAAAAATTTTCTTTTTTTAAAAAAAAATTTTTTCAAAAACCTTTTTTAAAAAAAATTTTTTTTAAATTTTTTTTTGCCCAACCCTGCCCGCTCCTTCCTTTCCCATAAAAAGCCAACAAGAAAGAAAGCACGCCAAAACGCGACAACGAAACAAACACTGCAGAAAAGAACATCATGACTTTTGAGGATGGCTTTTTCAGCACCTTTGGGACACTCCATTTAATAAAAAAGGCAAACCAGCCATTCTTTGAAGTCTTTGACCATACCGTATCACCCTGAATTCTTACACACCTAGAATGTTTCGGGTGTGGTTTGCGTGTGAAAGCGCCAAGATAATGAAACATTTGTGCGTATTGTTTATCGTCTTTACGCGGAAACCGCGCGAGACGTGGCTACAGTAGCCCGAAACATTTTAGGTGTGTAGGAATTCAGGGTGATACGGTATGGTCAAAGACTGCAAAGTATGGCTGGTTTGCCTTTACTATTGGTCGCACAATGACCATATAAGAATTCATCAAATCAATCCTGATTTTCACGTTCAGTCACTCTTAACAACTGTGCTATTTCTGATTCTCACAAAACATTTTCACCTGAAAATAGTCCAGCAGAGCACCCACGTTGCTGCGGGTTTGAAACATTTTGGTGACTGCATGTTTTGGGTGCGATTGCGCAACGCAACGTCATTGCCCCGAAACTTTCCTGCTTCACGATTCAGGAAAAAAAGTTGACCAATTCTTATAAAGTCATTGTGCGACCAATAGCAAATATTGCGCTGCCAGTTCACACGAGTAGACAAGATCAGAGGGAGATCACTTCTCTCCTTTTCCTTTTCAATGAACGAACTTGAACAATAACTTTCAGCATTTAAGTTTCTTTCGCCAGACGTCAGCTTTATATAACAATAATGAGCACAACTTCACGGTGATCGTAAAAAATATGGGTCTTTCTCACCATATTTTTTGTTGGGCACGTTCTGTACTTTCTCCACCAAAAATATTGGTCTTTTCGATCATCTTTTCATGGGTCATTTCATTTTCTTTCGTGCTAAAACGTTGAGCCATTTCATTATTTTTCTGCCATAATGTTTCATATTTTGATTGGTTCAACAGTCTTTGGCCGTCTTTTTCTGGATCTGGACCACCAACAATTTTAATTTTAATTTTTCGCTATTCTTTCTCGTACACCTTTTAATGAATATAAAAATAAATAGACGAATATGTATAATTTATTGCCGCAAGCATGTGATCCTGATGAAAGTAATGATAATTAAAATTAACGAGATGAAAAAAACAAAATGACAAATTGTCACAATTTCACAGCCATTGAATTCAAATCGTGGCTAGCAAACATGTACCCGAGTTTTTGCTCGCAAAAAATTCGAAAAAAGAAAGAATCGTAAGCTCGGCTTGGTCGCGTGTAACTGTCCGAAAAGGTATTGATTGGACGCTGAAGGGTTATGCTCCCAAAACAACCAACCTACCGTTAAAAATGCACAATTTCGATCACAATGGTGATTGATCGCGATCATTGCTACGATATGTTTTCACGTAAGTATGAAACATCTCTCAGCAGGCTGATGTTACACACAGCAGAATGAGTTGGGTTATCCTGTTCTTGTTCATAAATCGATTGCCGAGTTTGAGAGGTTATAAGTGATTCGTGGTTCAGAAACGGTGGCTTATTGCACTTCGTCAAAGATCGTTTATAATTTCTCGCCCCCATTTGGGCTGCTTGGGCTTGACGACGAGAGAGAATTGACCACCTTGAGAAACTGTGCCATTTGCCCAGGGGACTGCGACATAAAATGCAGCCCAGCGGTTCATTATGCTCCCTTGCCTTCCCGATTCTTTAATTTACTGGCATGCCTACTCTTGCACTGTCCACCTTCGTACCACCAATCATACAAATTGCTATAAATCTTGTGCGATTGACCGGTGTCATATAATTTTGCGCAAAGTTGACATAGTCCGATCTTTGGGTCCTCATTCGCAGAGTGCACCTCGTGGGTCTTGTGCCATTGAAGGTACTCGAGATAAGCGGTTTGGTTGGAGATCAGATATTTGAGGTGGTCGGCTAGCGATTTTTGTGAATCAAAGTCATCAGCCGCAATGTAGGACCGTCGCGGCGCCAGAGACTTGTAGGTGCCAGAGTGGAGCACTATCTGAAACGTTCAAGCGCCTTCTCTAAATTGATTTCTTATCCGAAATGCATGTTTCCAAATAGTTTGCCAAACATGCTGCCCTTGCCCAAAAAATGAATTCTCAAAGCTATAACATTACATCAAAGACCTACTGCATCAATAACTTGGTGATCGGATCTGTTCCGGCTCAGGAACGGCTTCGATGTGATCGACTTGCACTCAAAGCTGACAGCTCACAGGACAAGGGCCTTAATTTCGATCCGCAAAACCTGTTCCCGGACGCCTTGTATAAAAAGCTACTGTATTATGCATAGCATTGCTAAACTGTTCAGGCATATTCGTTTTTGGATATTCTGCTTTTTTTCTTACTAAAAGTGGTCTTGCTCGAACGGGTTTTGCTCAACTGCCCGTGCGCGTATTACAATACGCGGTTTGAAGAAACTGGCGTGACCAAAGGCTGGCGTTTTCGAGCCCATCACCGAGTTCGATATTGATACCGACACCACAAAACTAACGAATAAGAAATAGACAAGTTTGATACTCACCGGCACCAAATAATTCTGGAGCGCGTTTCTGTAGAATTTCTCAGTGACGTAATCTCTGCAGATGCTGTTCTCGAACGACAGATAGAACCAATAGTTTCGTCGCAGTTTCTCCATACATGTCGCCTCGGCTGCGCCTGGGCCGCGCGGGCACCTGTGGTGACCACAGACCCCATAGATGTCGACTTGTATGTAACGTTTCAGGGCCATACCGTAGACCTGAAAGCTAAACTAGGTTAATGCCTGTGGCTTTTCATTTCATGTTGCCGTCATGATATCCTTCAAGGAAACATTAAAATTCCACTTTGAACCTGTCCGGTATGACTTCAATTAAGAGCTGCCAGCAGATTTACTGGGTGGAATTGTTTTCGACCAGCGTAAAATAGTTTAATTTGGTCTGAAAGCAAGTTACGCTTTTAAGCTATTTGAGACCAGTGGCACCAGTGAATTGCAGAGATTCCTTATTCGGAATTTGAATGGTCACGTGACCGCGGCTGGGGCGATCCGCAGTCCCCAAATTGAACGCCGTTTAAGATTCAGGCCTAAACCAGATCCCAAGTTAAGGCCTAATCCCAACCTCTCGTTCACTATTCGTTCTGCAGTTGGACACGAACCACGCAATCGGTTTCGTCCTATTCACCAAATGTTTGCTCAGGTCCAGTTCTGAGCCGGGTGCCAGTGTATTGTTGTGTCGCGTCGCGATTGTGCCATACGGATAGAGCACATCTGAGTCATGACGATAGGTCATGGTCCAGTTGAAGAAATTTTGTAGTTGTTTCTTCAGCTTCAGTACGTTGCCGGAGTGAACGGGCGACTCCATCAAGAAGAACACGTAACGTTGGAAGGGCAGGCTGAAAGTAATAATTCATAAATCTTGGAAAATGTCGGAGCATCATGTGATGTGCTCTGGAATGGTACAATTAACAGTAGTATATCCTTACCTTCAGCAAAGGACCTTCACAACAGTAACCCTTTGCCGATTCTCTTTCTGAAGCTGAAGATTGTTCTACATAAAACCGAATCTTTCCGCTAGAAACACAGGTTTTTGCGTATCTATGACTTCGTGATCGGCGGATCGGTTTGGATCACGCGCTAATGGTATATATATATACAGTCGTCAAATCAAGTTCTCACTTCGTCACGAATTCAAGCAGCCCAATCAAGCAACTCAATCAGTCAACCAACCGTTCGGAGGGCAGTCTTCTGGTGTGCATTTCTCTGTAGTGGAACACAACAGCGTCAGCGACGGAGGACATGTTTTGCTGATCGGTCACTACGCACTTGTGTGGACAGTGACGTTTCTCCTGCGAAAAAAAATTTGATGAGCTTCCGCTGGAATCTGTTTCCTTGCTGTTTCAGGGGTTGTTGCGCTCAACCACAATGCTTGCTCTTTGTGTCAGAACGTTCTCAGGTTTATCTATTCTTTTTTTACCAGTGTATACCTACTGTATGTATATCCTAATATTGTAACAGCACGTCGATCACCTGGTACACCATTAGTTTGCTGGAACAATTGATTCCAGTCTGTTCCCAATAATCCCACGCATTTCGTTGGTATAAATGTACGCACTGTGCACGACGTATATTTGCGCAATATTGTATGAATATACGAAGCGTACTCTCTCTGGCGACGCAAGCAGCTGGAGTTTGTTTTGCTTTCTCGGTAGGACACCGTCCAGGAATCATGCTCATCAGTTTCACAGAGGACTCGAGCGCGTTGTCAAACCTTCTGATAGGCAAATGTGCTGCGTCTTCTGAGAGGCAGTTTTTGAATTACCGATAGAAAACTTATTTACGGTGACGAACCTTTTCCCAAAGCTTGACGAGCGAAGTGCCGAAAAACTTTGTCCAATCCAGTATGATTCTGACGTCATTCGGCGATTCGCTTTGCTGCCGCGATCCGGACACCGATTTCGCCTGATCTATCAAGCTCGACACCCAATTGCTGGTGTTTTGGTAGTAAATTTGATAGTATTCCGGGTCGGGATGGTTGGAGCGGAGGAGAAACAGGATAGTGAGCAACGCGGTCACAGTCAGCAACAGCACACGACTGCGGCGGCGCGCCTCCATCTATGACTGCACATTGTGGCGCTGAAACATCACATCGAAGGCATCAGTCTCATCGATGTGTTTATGATGGGAGACGATCGAGACTGCGGCTGGAAAATTAACGGCATCGTTTTGGAACGATTGAAGCAGCAGGTTTAAAGAAGAAACGGCTTTTTGCCCAGCTCCGGAAGTACTGAAGTCAGCATCAACAACGAGCAAACAAACATGGAGCGATATCCATAGCTTGCCGGAGATATCAATATCGGTGTGGGCACGCGAAATAAGAATGACACCGCTCAGACTTTGGGGTGGAATTTTCGAAACGGTGCCAACGTCAGTTGCGTCTAAAGGTCGGCGTAAGCTCGGTCGAACGTGGAATGTTTCATGTTTACACCGAGCTTTACGGCCCAACTGACATTTACTATTGTGCGACGATTCAGTCCCGGGGCACAGGTTCAGGCCCGGCCATTCAGGCCCAGCCGATTCTGGCCCGGCTGGCGCCTGAGCCTATAAATGGATCAAACATGCTGGGCCTGAATCGGCCGGGCCTGAAAGGGTAGGGCCTGAACTTCCGGGCTTGAAAAGTCGCGGAATAGACATTTACACGGTTTCCCGAACATAATAAATAATAATATAGTAAGTTTCTAATTTCGTTGCCTCATGCATTCGTACAGACGCAGGGAAACTCCCGTTCGAAGTCGAGGCAGGCAACAAGCTCAACACACACAGGGAAGAAGACACCCAGCCGACACACACAGACCGTGCGAGCGGAAAAATTTGAACGCAACACGGGCCGGCTGGGGGGCTGGTGGACTGCTGTTTTGGCTTTTTGCCTCCCCCGACTTGGAGGGGACCCCCCCTCCGTCAGGAAGAAGCGAGGGAACAAAAAAATAAAAATATAGTACTTTATTTCGTTTCAGACACGAAGGGGGGGAAGGGGGAAGAAAGAAAAAAGGGAATTGAAAAACATGCCACCACCCCTGCCAGACGCAAGCAACAACATCCCCTATTCCGAGTGTGTTTCTATTCTGGGACATTGCGAGAAGCAGTCGACGAAGGACATCAAAAACAAAAGATGTCACCGCGTGGCAAAAATATGAGACCGCGTGGCAAAAATATGAGCATAAACTGTACTTTATCCCGCCACCCTTTATCACAGTGCACTTGCGCAGCCCAGGCCGATCTCACATAAACAGATTCGCTTTTGTCGTTCAGACCACAGGTGCATGGAGGCACTCAGATTACGGTTACCATGGTATTGTATCCTCTACGCATTATTATGCAAATCCATTGCTATTATCTATACATATATATCATATATGTACGTGTGTTTATACTCTATATGAAGTTCATTGACAACAGGCACCTCGGGCACACAGTTTTGCATAACAGGTATCAGTGGCGGATCCAGCTGTAGGCCGAGGGGGGCCAAATCCAAAAAGTCATTTTTATCCGGTGCATGTTTGATTTTTCAAAAATTGTTTTTATCCAGTGCTTGTTTATAATTGAGTGATTTTGAGCTAAACACATACAATAGTTATGTAAGCATGCGCGCGCAGATCGCGAAATTTTTGCACTTTTTGCACGCACGAAAGCCAAATTTTATGGGAACGGGTTGTGTTTGAGGCGCGAAGCGCGCGATTTTTTGAGTCTTTGAAGTGCATTAGAGTGAAAATCCTGCGATTTAGAGGTCTTTTTCCATTCTCTTCTCCTAAATGGCGGCCTTCCTTCAGGGGCCACTTTGACCAAAGGGGGCCTAGGCCCCTGTTGGATCCGCTAGCGCTAGGTATTATCCACAGTGTGTGCAACCGGATGTGTGCGTACCAACGAAATGAAAAATACGTGCTTGCTCCAAAATTAACTTCAAATTTGCAATAACACTTTTGTTGAGCGCTCAAAGGACATACACTCAAAAAAGATTTGTATTCCAACTACTAGTGCAATTCACCGCTCTCTATTATGTCTAAGACTGCGGTTAAACACTTAACTTGTTCAAAATGAATAATATTTTGTGCAAAATGAAGCGTCTTTTCCTGCCCGTGCGCCCATGAACATCAATACAATGTTAATGCCGGACAATATACCGTGTTAACAATAGAGTAAAGGTTTTGTTGTAAAGTTTATTTGGTTGGTTTTGCGTAAAGTTTATTTTGCCGCTTTTGAGTCTTTTTGCACTTTATAAAAGCTTGGTTTGCGTTTAAAATAGACATGAATTTATTGACCTTTCTTTATCAATTCTTTGCGCTTAAACTGCGCTTGCTGTGGCCGAAGATCAAAAGATAATAATGACTTTAAATGAAGCATTTGCACATAAAACTTGCACATTGCGCCAGACATAGGGTGATATTTTCGAAACGGTGTAAATGTGAGTTGGGTGTAAGCTCGGTCGAAAGCTCGGTCGGTGTCAGCTCGGTGTAGACATGAAACTTTCCACGTTAACAGCAGGCAATGTTTCATGTTTACACCGAGCTGACACCGACCGAGCTTTCGACCAGCTTACACCGACCTTTACACCCAACTGAACTTTACACAGTTTCGAAAATGCCACCCATAGTGTATTTACAATTCTGTAGTCATTTCAATGGACAGCGTTGCACACAAAACAGTACTTGCACAAAAAGTATACATGAT
>JASAMV010004967.1:0-16121 GCA_030248065.1 Rhynchonema sp. JSB1_4
GAACTACACTGATACTAAGACCAAGATTCAATACCCAGATAACAATACCAACCCAATACCCAAATAATTAATACGAACCTAATAGCGAACCCAATACCAGGCACTTCAGTGGTATTGATCTGGTATTGGGTATTGGTATTGCTAAATTTGGGCTTCACCCGGTATTGGTATTGGGTATTGGTATTGGGTCACCAATTTGGTATTGGTATTGGGTATTGGGTATCGGTACAGGGCCGGTATTGGTATTGGGTATTGGTATTGGGTGTCAAAGTGGTATTGTGCCCAGGCCTACCCCTAAGTAACATCCCCCCAGGCAGCAGTGTATTAAGGCTTGATAGTGGTGCACAACAGGTACATTTATGTACGTTTCTTGTTCGTTCAGAGCACATAATACGCCTCTTAATGGCAAATAGACACTAATAAATGCGATTACAAGCGACAAAACATCCTTTCAAAGCCCTGTTTAGGGGTTTTTGGGGAGAATTTCTGGGAACAATTTTTCAGGTTCGGTCTAGTGATGAATAGAGGCCCCCCGGAACAGAGCCCCCCCCTAGAGCCCCCCAAAATGGGGTCAGTGAATTAATAGAGCCCCCCGGCTATTTAGGTTTTTACGGTAAACTGAATTACCGTAAAAACCTGAATAATACAGCCCCCCCTTGATACAGAACCCCAAAAGGGGTCAGTGGATTAATAGAGCCCCCGGAATAGTAACATCCCCTATACACAGAGTTCGGTAGGAAACAAAAAGAAAAAAATTTTTTTGTACTCAACTAGAGATCTTTGCAATTGTTGTCCGTTATTCAGTATCAGTACAACGAAACATACCATACATAGTTTTTTTCCCTAAATTTACTGGGTATAAGTTACACCTAATATGTCAAATTCTAGGTGCAACTTGCACCTAGAATTTTGTTTTATGAACAAAGTGTGAAAAATCTAGGTGCAAAGTTGCACCTAACCTCCAGTTTTTAGGGTGCAATTCGCAAATTTTAGGTGCAAATTGCACCTAAAAAGTGTCTAAAAAAACTATGATACCATAGGGATCAACATAAAGAATACGAAATTTTGGTCGATGCGTGCTAGGAAATGGCCTACCGGCGCTTGAAAAGGCCGAAATTAAAAAATTTCCGGTTGCAAGCTATGACAACAATAACTTTTGTTAATTTGAGTTATCTAAAGAAAAGTGCGAAAGGAAATTTCTGAAATGAGCAATTTCCTTGTGTAAAATTATTCTATGTCCTCTAATAACGCTCTAAATCTCAATAATGCGCTAAAAGTACAAATTTTATGCTAAAATTGCAAATTGTCGACGAAAAAACAATCGAAGTTGGCGTCGTGGAAATTTGAACTGTCGGTGTCGTGTCGGCGTGTTTTTTCGTCTGTGTGGGTACTTTCCAAAAAAGCGTCGGTCTCGGTGTCGGTCTACATGACCAACGCTGATCCCTATATCGTCAACACATTTCGGGTCCCAATCTATCTGGCGGGTAGGGTGCAATACAAGTTTTTTGGGTGCCCATTTCTATATGGTATAAAGTGCATACCGTAAAAACCTAAATACAGCCCCCCCGGAATAGAGCCCCCCCGTAATACAGCCCCCCAAAAAGGGGTCAGTGAATTAATAGAGCCCCCCGGAATAGAGCCCCCTAAGTAACATCCCCTGTACGGTAGGGTATTAACGCTTGATAGTGGTGCACAGGTACATTTATGCACGTTTGTTGTTCGTTCAGAACACATAATACGCCTCTTAGGCGGCCTTCACAATGCATGCGGGTTGCGGGTTGCGGGCCACATCGGCCCGCAACCCGCACTGTGCATTGTGAAGACACAAGAAATGCGGGTCGCGGATTGCGGGCCCGGCCCGCAACCCGCACGCAGAGTGTCCTTCACATAGCAGGTTGCGGGTTGCGGGCCAAATCGGCCCGCAACCCGCATTTTCTCGATTAGAACTGATCCTATTTTTTTGCGGGTTTGGGTCCTCAGCGCATGCTCGGATGGTTGATTTTTGTTGACCCATTGCTCAGAGAGCACAAGTTTTCGACTCTCTATGTGTTTTCGATGTTGCAGAATTCCAAGAACAGTGTGCCAAGCATAACACGCTCATCTTTATTTGCGCAATCAATTTGCATGCTAAATTTGTACAGGTTTCTTCAGAAACTTTCGTGCTCAGCTTTCCAAACAACTGAAAACAACGAGAACCTGCAATCCCATTGTAGGGTTAGAGAGATGTCGGCTGTCGGGTGTCGGGTGCCAAAAAAGTGTAGGTGTCGGGTGTCGGGTACCCCCAGATGTCGGGTGTCGGGTTTTTTCGGACCCGACACTTACGGTTCAAAACATCAGTATTGCTTGAGAGAAGAATTTTGAAAGAAAATTTTCTTCGAAGCAAACGTTTCCGAAGACGTAAAATGTGACATTTTGGTCTTTATTAGGTGTGAAGATACTTGCATTCAGTAACTCGAGCCAAAAAATTGCACTCCTGATGCAAGTGATCAAAAAATTTGCCTGGTTTGGGTCCAAAACAGATGACGGGCGTCGAGTTTTTTTTCAAAAACTAAATGTCGAGTGTCCAGTTTTTTTTTGCAACTGGCAAGTGTCGGGTGTCGGCTTTTTTTTTCTAAAATGTCGAGTGTCGGGTACTTCCAGATGTCGAGTGTCGGGTAGTCCTCCCCTGACCCCTAACCCATTGTGTCCAAAACGGAGTGCCCGTGTTTATATGTATACAGGCAATCCATCGGCTCATGGTACTTTTTATACACACAGCGCATCCAGCAGCACACGCCATTTTCTAAACAAAATGTACACTTTGAACGAGTGTTATACTTTGATGGCCGCTTTGTAATTTACTCGGTTTTAATTAGCTGCTTGACATGACACTTTTCTGCACTGTTGCAAAATTTGGGGATGTTTCAACTGATAACTGCAGAGAATAGATGCATTCATTGACGGCAGTAATGTGGCGTGCAGCATGTGCGTGTTGAGTGCCATGAGCTGGCGGATTGCCTATATGTCGGTATTATTATTAGTTAGATATTGGTCGCACAATGACCACATAAGAATTCTTCAAATCATTCCTGATTTTCACATTCAGTCATTCTTAACCGCTGTGCTATTTGTGACTCTCACAAAACATTTTCACCTGAAAATAAACCAGAAGAGCACCTATTATACATTGCTGCGGGTCTGAAACATTTTGTAGACTGCATGGCTTGTGTGCGATCGCGCAACGCAACGTCATTGCCCTGTCACTTTCCTGCTTCATGATTCAGGAAAAAATTTGACCAATTTTTGTAAACTTTTTGTGCGACCAGTACCTGAACCTGTTTTTCGAAGTCAGTATTGACAAAGAAGAGCTCATGAATGTTATTCTTTGTGACGTTTCCTAAACTCCTCTTCGCCCGCAACCCGCATTTTTTTGGTTTCACAATGACAGCCATGGGCAGGAAACTGCGGGTTGACCGGTTTGCTTCGATTAGAACTTCTGACCCGCAACCCGCACATTGGATTGTGAGACGCCTCATGCGGATTCGATTTTGCGGGCCCGCATTACCTGGCCCGTAACCCGCATGCATTGTGAAGGCCGCCTTATTGACGAATAGACACGAATAAGTGCGATTACAAACGAAAAAAACATTGCACATCGCAGAACCCTTTTTTTAGGGGTTTTGGGGGGTATTTGTAGGGAACAATTTTTTCAGGTTCGGGTCAGTGACTTAATAGAGGCCCCGGAGTAGAGCCCCCCCCCCCGTAATACAGCCCCCTCCAAATGGGGCTGAGTTAGTTAATAGAGCCCCCCCTTTCTATTTAGGTTTTTACGGTATATCGCGCGTAACAGCGCTATTTTTTCCCAATTTCTACGGGTTTTCGGTTAAAATTTGGGCATTTTTGACCAGGAAATGGGCATTTTGAGGGCAAAAATCGGGGCGGGTAGGGGGTAGTGACTTGTGTACCAGGCCGGGGCGGGTAGAGTTCGATTGGGGGGGCCCCTCCCCCACAGCCGCAGCACTGGTACTGGTAGAGTAGGAAAACCGTAAAAATCGGCCATTTTTACCTCCAAAATGCTCGTCAAAATCGCTTGCTGACGCAAGCATAACCCCAAAAATGATCAACTTCCAACACCAATTTTCCGATAAAAAATTGACCTTTTTTGAACAACCTCCCCTGGCCCTGGGTATCCGAGATTTTTTTTGGGGGGGGCAACCCTCCTGGTATCCGAGATTTTTTATTTGGGGGGGGCAACCCCCCTGGTATCCGAGATTTTTCATTTTGGGTGTCCGGCATCCGAAAATTTTGGATTTTGGGTATCCGGTATCCTGACTTTTTGATTTCCCAACGACACCACTGCCTCGGCCCCCGGCCCGATCGCCCAAATCTCCGCGCGAATTTAGTACATCTGGGCAGAATTCGGTTTCGGAAACAAATGGTTCGACAAAATTTTTCCTTTTGTTTCCCAGAAAAAAGGGAATGAAAAAAAACAGCGAAAGAACGATCAATTTCAAAAAATGTTTATTTTCAAGGTAAATATGAAAAACCCAAAGGAAAAGCTGAACTTTCGCAAAAAAATGGAAAGGAACAAAATCGAGCGAAAACCGTCCCTAAACTGAACCACAAAAATAACCAAAAATTTTTGTATCATGACGTATCAAGTATTGCGTACAGTATAACGTAACGTGCATAAGTGCGCTGACCTATACTTGCGTATTTTTTCGCAAAATATATTTTTGGAAAAAACCGTTTTTTTTCGGAAAAAAACCGTTTTTTCCAAATATTTTTCCAGTACTTAAGGATACCCAACCCATAGTCCAAAAACGCCTATTTTGGAGAAAAGTTTGTCGGGAAATGGCCTGAAACAGGCTAAAAATGCACTTGAAGATTAAAAAGTGCTCATTTTGAACTGTTTAGCACCGATTTACATTGGTTTTGACAACATCCTTTCGCAACCTTTGAAAATATTTCGGAAATTTTTGAAAAAAAACCGTTTTTTTCCAAAAGTTGCCACTTGGAAAAATTTCCGGAAAAATAAAAACGTATTTTTCCCGGCCTCGGAAAAAAACTTTTTTTCGGTTTTTTTTCGAAAAAGAACGTTTTTTTCCGCCCCGCAAGTATACGCTGACCGCACAGCATTCCAGAAGACCTTTACCTGAATCTCCACCTCGGAGGTTGCCACAGCACTAAACACGATGCTACAAACGGCTTTTCAGCTTGGTACGGTACAATCACCACAACAAACAAACTGGAAAGGAAACCACCGCCATTGACTGTGGCCGACCACTGGACAGTCAAATTTTACCTACCTGCCCATTTCTACTTCTGCACCACCGTGCCTGTACCCTGTTGGTGCACCTCGCTCGTGTATCTGTTAGACTGCAACTGCACTGTAACACAAGTGGAACAAGCGATTGCAAGTTATGCCGGCACCGGCTGACGTCTCTTCAACGACATCGTTACCTTGGTTTGGGGGCACTTGCTGGGAATAATCAAAGGGGCCTTCAAAAAGTTTCTAATTTATGTGTTATTGCTATTGCAGGGTCGAGAAGTACCGCCCAAAGGGTCTTGACGAGCTGATATCACACCGGGACATTATTCAAACACGTTAGTTCAGGCGATCTTGTGAAATGTGTTCCGTAATTTCTCATTTTCGTCCTATCATTCTTGGAATTTTAACTCAGTCTGTGTCTGGCCTTCACGAGTGGCAAAAAGATAAAAATTTCTAAGCTCATTTCGAGTAAATTGGCAAAAAAACACTGGCGTCGTACATTGGAATTCTTGTTGAAAACAATCTAGTGTTTGATTGTTTTCTTGCAGTGAACAAGTTTATCGATGAAGACCGCATGCCGCATTTGTTGCTGTACGGTCCGCCGGGCACGGGCAAAACCAGCACCATACTAGCATGTGCCAAACGAATGTATCTGCCCGCTGAAGCGCAATCCTTGATATTGGAGGTGGCATGGTTGCGTTTGCGACCCTTTGACATTTATTTGCTGTTGTTGACGCTCAAATTTGCAAAATTATGGCCCATTGTGAACATCAAATTCGGTCTAAGTTTGGGTTTGGATACTGTTTAGAGGTTTTGATATCCGGATGGTGTTCGCAATTTTTTCTAGCATGAAAACATTCGACGGACGTGCAGTGCACAATTTTTACAGTGCTCTAAAGTATTACGATCGAAAGTTTTTTGAAGAGCCCAGGTTAAAAAATCTATTCAAGGTGTGGGAGAGCTTTAGTTGCAATGCACAAGTTAAGCCCGGTGTAAACAGCTTAAAAGGTTTCATAGTTCAAATGCCTGGTCCGAGCTCGACCCCGGACGAAGCTTGATGTCGACTGTCTCGGGGCGGGCTAATGTTTCGCGGTCTTTGAGAGTGTGAAATAACAACTGCCAACCGGTTATAGCTGAACGCGTCGGACGACCGCGGGATCAACGTTGTGCGCGAGCGTATCATCACATTTGCGCAGTCGCGCAATCTGATGAGCATGGGGGCCACCAAGAAGAACAAATTGATCATATTGGATGAAGCTGACGCGATGACCAGCGATGCACAGAATGCGCTCAGACGCGGTTAGTGCTGGCATGGCACGGCATCGCTATGGGTGTTTGGCACCCGCTCTGAATGCACATCGAACCAGTAATATAGTCTGCTCGCCGACCAAAAAGCAAGCTCGCAGCAAGCTGGTGTGTTCATTATTCACCATAACAAGTACGGCACACAACGCAGAACATGCGCTTCGATAGCTCAGTTTCTCAGAGCGATGCACCCGGCCGGGAGGCGGAGGATCTGGGTTCGAGTCGCAGTCGAAAAACTGCACACAGTCAACGTCAACATATGAGACCAAACGTTTCAGTGATCGAGAAGTACACGTCGACGGTTCGTTTCTGTCTGATCTGCAACTATTTGTCCAAGATCATCCCAGCAGTCCAGTCACGCTGCACACGATTCCGTTTCGCGCCCCTGTCCACCGAGCAAATGCTGCCACGTTTGCAACATGTCGTCCGTGAAGAGAAGTACGGTGGCTATTAAGCTGTTGCAAAAAAGGATTCTTCTTACTTTTTATTTTTAATTAAAAAAATCGATTCGTCAATTTTATTTCCGACGCACGTTTCAGCGTTCAAATAACGCCCGACGGCGAACAGGCGCTGGTCAAGTTGGCCAAGGGTGACATGCGTCGGGTGCTCAACGTACTTCAGGTTGGTTATGTTTTGTGTTGCTTTTTTATCAGTATTTATTCGCGAAATCAAATACAGTGATCGCGGCCCGGTGCGGTGTTGCCTTTGTTTTGACAATATTTCGAGATTTTCTCCTGCTGCGGCAGATTTTCAGTAGCATAATAGTTGTTCCCAGACATCCTGGCATGAAGCAACCTTGACGCTTGTCAAAAAAAAGCTCGAAAAGTCTTGATTCCACATGTCGCAAGACTGGATGGGATTGATCACCATCAGTGGCGTCGTTGGCAAATCAACAAGTCAGTATGCCCTGGTTTCCCCCCGGTTGAAAATGCAGGATACCGGCGGGCACCCAGCTGGATGGGTGAGGTGACCGCAAGAAAATTAGGATACCCCATAGAGTGTCTTCAAAATGTCTCGAGAAAGAACCGCAACCAACGGCGTTATTACATACAATTGCAGTCGACAGCAATGGCCTTCCCAATCGTCAACGAGCGGAACGTGTATTTATGTGTCGGTCACCCGTTGCGCGAAGACGTCGAACAATGTCTCGATCACTTGCTCAATGCCGACTTTCAATTCACTTACAATTGTCAGTTCGTATCTGTTGTTTGGAAATTGGATGTTCGCGCAACGTTTTGTGAAGCGAAGCTGATGGCAAAGAATATTTCTCTCATATTGATTTCTATTCAGACATTCGCCGGCTGCAACAGGACAAGGGTGTCGCGCTACAAGACATCATTCAAGAATTGCACACCTACATTCATCGATGTATGTTAGACCTGGTTTATTATTGTGTTCCAGTTTTGAACATCTCAGAACGGTGCGGCGTTGGTTCTTCTTCTTTCAACTTTCTGCTCCTAAATAAAAGCTAGGTGGGTAGTTGAATGCGTGAAATGCACACCTTTAATTCTGCAAATTCGCGCAAGCATGTATTGCACCTGTAATGTGTCGAAAAAGTTCCGCTGCCCTAAATGCCGTAATCATTATGTTCTTTTCAGTGGTGCTAAAGCCACAAGTTGAGATCCTACTGCTAGACAAGCTCAGTGACATCGAGTATCGTTTGTGCAATGGCGCCAGTGATCGCATACAGTTGAGTGCGCTCGTCGCGACGTTCCACTTTGCAAGGTACACAGTCGGCTTAATAAAGCCAATTTTTGTTTCGTCTGTCTGTGTTTTGCTTCCGAGTTGCGCTCGAATTAAAATTTGCCACTGTTTGTGATCGCAACGCAGCGCTTGCCTGCACTGCAATGTTACGTTTGTCCTGACGTCAAACTGGCACAACATGCTTTACTTCTGCGCGCATCCTTCAGGGACATCACAGCCAGTCACGCCGAACAAGTTGACGAAGTGATGGAGTAGTCCAATTGCTGTTGGGAATCTTTGTTCGCCTTTGTTTTGTGTTATCGGATGTCAGCCATTTTCTGTGCGCGTTGTTAACTGTTCAATACCGGTATTAATCTGATTATCAGCTCATTCTCATTTTGCCTGATCTTGATCTCCATTATGATGTTCGATATTCAAACAAGTGAAATAAAACACATCGCACATTGTCTCAGTTGTTTTTGCGTGTGATTGTGCGGTTCAAATTTGAACCGAACGCCGACCTGATGTGCGGTTTTTATCTCGTGCATTCGTCCTTTATATTATCCATCAACCACCGTGCTGGAGTAGGTTTCAGCCGAATCGTTCCCTCATCAACTACTGGTGAACATAGACTGCCATCATGACGAGCATCATGGCATTGAACCCGAAGGCCGAGCAGGTTTTGCCATTTTTTGTAAAATATACCTTTACATGCAGCCTAAATTGAATAAATGTTTGAAGTGCGCGATGTTCTCTCTGTGGTTGTGGTCGATTTGATACATGATTGTTGTGAGAGTTATGCACGCGTTCCACATACAGCAATTTATTTGCAACGTTTCGCCAGCTTCAAGCCTTCTTCAGACAATACAACAAATTGTTTATTGTTTGTTGTATTGCCTGAAGAAGCCCGCTTGAAGCTGGCAAAACGTTCAAATAAATTGCTGTTTTTTAACCTTCCTCACAACATCCCTCAATTGAATGTTTTGTTCAAATATTGTTCTCTTCAGGCCCGGGCTGCGGCAGCGTTGGAACTGAACTGTAGCGGTGCTCGAGGGCTGCAGGAGGTGATGAAGAGCAATCTAGGACCGAAAGGAACCTTGAAGATGTGAGAGACTCCGTTTTCTAACTGCACGTGTCGTCAGCAAGCACCCTTTATCTGAGAGCCATACATAAATAGCGTGTCCTATTTGTTTGCAGGTTGGTCTCTGGTGCCGGTGACATCAAACTGACCAAAGATGGCAATGTTCTGCTGCATGAAATGGTACGATTGGTCTTTTTGAAAGGCCTTTTTAAACATGATGTCCTGTTTTTTGAGCTCATACACGCCACGTGCAACAAAACAACAATAATATTCGACCAATTAATGCAACAGCACATCCAACACCCGACGGCGTCGATGATCGCCAAGGCGTCAACAGCACAGGATGACGTCACAGGTGACGGGACGACAAGCACCGTGCTGCTCATCGGAGAACTGTTGAAACAGGCCGAAGTCTACATCAGTGAGGTAGGACAGCGCACGTAGTCTGTTTTTTTCGCGGCAGACATCACACAAAGCTTTTTTGGCGTTTTGGATGAAATCAGGTCAGGTATCAATACGCATCGCGACGTAAAAACAGTTTGGCTATCCAGAAGAGTCGAGCTACCAGACCGAGAAATGAGGGCGAAAGATACCAACTGTGCTGAGTGTACCAGCTCCTGGTGGAACACCGCCTCCGATTTGGTCCACTCTTCTCCGTGTTTGATGTGATGATTGCTCTTGATAGGGTCTGCATCCACGGCTGGTCACCGAGGGTTTCGATATCGCCAAAGACGCTGCAATGGAAGTACTGAACGACATAAAGGTCAACAAGACAATGGATAGACCGACGCTGATTGAGGTGTGTTGCTGAGTTTTATGTAATTTATTTCGTTTCATGGTCATTTCTGACCGTGCTCTTGCTCTGCAGATTGCTCGCACTGCGCTGCGCACCAAGCTGCACCAGAAGTTGGCCGATCACGTGACCGAGGTGAGATGTTCGGGGAATCTCACACTGCCGCTTGATGTAAAACTAGCACTCCGGTCCAAAGCGACCACTCTGATCCGGTGATGGCTCAAAATAGTTTTCTTGCATTCCACAAATTTGGCTCTATTGGCTGTCAACTCCCCATTTATCTCTAATTGAGCCGAGCTGACATGCTCATCGTTTGCATTTCAGTGCGTCGTCGATTCGTGCCTGGCAATTCAACAACCGAAACAGGAGCTCGACCTGCACATGGTCGAAATTATGTCGATGGAGGTGAGTTGAACGTTGCAGACTTCGGATCAGATCATGTTTCGCATCACGGATAGTACAGCTTGATCAATAATGGGACTTGCTTTTCAAAAACAATGACCATCAAACACCTCTTTGAGTGAGCCAATGGCCACTTAAAGAGATGCTTGACTCTGGCAGTATAGATAAGCCGAATTCATTCGACCTGCGTGAAAGTTCTGAATTTGCAGTCTGGAACTGTGGAAATCAGGGGTGTAGGTCACTTTGGCAAATCATTAATTTTCGCATCACAATCACCCCAACTTGACTGTTTTGGCTATTGGTTATGGCTACTAAGATCTAGATGCAGATCTCAGATCACAGCCAAACCAAAACACCGCCCCCCCCCCACCCCCCCAAAAAAAAGCGGCCCCCCCCCAATTTACGCTGGTTTTGTGTAGCGTAAAAGCTACTAATTTTTATATTCGGGCGAAACCCTGGTGTTGCAGCATCGCACCGAAATGGACACAACATTGGTGCGGGGTCTGGTGCTCGATCACGGCGCTCGTCATCCGGACATGCCGCGTCGCGTCACCGATGCGTTCATTTGTATTCTCAATGTTTCGTTGGAATACGAGAAAACGTACGTTGCTTTTTGATTTTTTTGCGTCACAGATTGGTAGTTTCGTTGCGCGCCAAACTGAAACATGATTGTGAAACGAGCTTCATTGAGCATTTGGTTATCGTTGTTGTCAATTGCAGCGAGGTGAACTCCGGCTTTTTCTACAAGACGGCGGAGGAGCGCGAGAAGTTGGTGGCGGCCGAACGCGCGTTCATCGATGCTCGCGTGCAGAAAATCATTGAATTCAAGAAGAAGGTCGGTCCGGCTGAGAAATAACGTCGGATTTTGTTGTTCTTCGTTGCGACGGCGAATGCCGGTTAGGCGTTCCTCCCAGACCATTGAGCGCTTCCAATCAGTCTCGCTTTTCTGTGCTGACGCACACGAATGGTTTTTTTATTCACGAATTTTTATTGCGTTCAACTGAGAACAAAACAATAAGACATAGTTGTACTCAGACTCATTCACAGGTAGTATTAATAGAAAGTTTGACCATCATTTTCACGTTGATTTACCGTTTTGATGTCTCACAGGTGTGCGCTGACGCGAAAGCCAAAGACGGCAAGGAACGCAGTTTCGTCATTGTGAATCAAAAGGTCGGTCCCAGTTTTTGAATGCAGCCTCACTCTTTCGGCATCTTGTGCGTGCGTCGCATCTCTGAACGCAGCATTGTGCTGGTGTTGTTGTGTGTAATTCGGTCATCATCATCATGATTGTTATTTCCTCCGGAACACGTAACCTGAAATCATCTTTGTTGAGAGTTCCACGCCGCGGCTGAAAACTGGTTCCTACTGAACAAGCAGTATTATACCGAAAACAATCAACTAAAACAACTGCAGGGCATTGATCCCCCGAGTTTGGATGCACTGGCCAAGGCCAACATCGTTGCACTGCGTCGTGCCAAACGAAGGAACATGGAACGTTTGCAGGTGTGTCGATTGTTTCAGCTTTTTTTTGTTTTTAGCTCGCTGTCATGAGTACAATATTCCATCTCTGTCTTGACATTACTGGACTATGACACGGCATTTGCGACCACTCACGTCACGATGAGTGTCAAGTGGCAGGTAAATAGCATTTGAGAAAAAACCGAACTATGTAGTTCAGGAAATATTCGCAAAACTATTGAGAGTCACTCTAAAGACAACGAGGATGGACTCTACCTGTTCTATTGTTGCAGTTGGCGTGCGGTGGCGAGGCGTTGAATGCAATCGATGAAACATTTAATGAATCAGTGCTCGGCTACGCTGGAGTCGTGTACGAACACGTTCTCGTTAGTTCACAATGCAGCAAAATTTTAGGTTTATTTTGAAAATAGATGAGCAAAATTATTGCCAATCGGTCATGCATATTACGTGAACGTGCGCGTGTGTGTCCAGTAAGTTTAGCAGTGCTTGGCCCACTCCCGGATGTTACAGCAACGCTGTCGTCGAATTGGTTTCGTATCTATTTAGTGGCGCCATGAATAAAATATGTACCGATGGTGGTGCCCAGTCTATCACAACTAAGGCAGGAATTTTCGAAACGGTGTAAACAAAAGTTGGGTGGTAAGGTCGGTGGTGGAGCTCGGTCGGTGTAAACATAAAAAATGCTTGCTTTTATGTCAAGGGAAGGGATTACAGTTCACACCGAACTTTCTTACTCAGTTTTCGTCCAAGCTTTACGCCGACCTATTGCCCAAATCTTGTTCACACTGTTTCGAAAATGCCACCCTAAAAATAACCATCGCACAAACTGCAGGGCGAGGAGAAGTACACGTTTGTCGAGGAGTGCACGAATCCGACGTCGGTGACGTTGTTGTTGAAAGGGCCGAATCGACACACAATCACACAGATAAAGGACGCGATTCACGATGGACTGATGGCTGTGAAGAACGCCATTGATGACGGTTGGTCAACACACACACACACACACACAGCGTTGAAGGAAAGATTGCGTGCAGCATGAATCCGGGTCTTGATGTTTTGGTTGAGTGCTTCATGTGTCACACATTCGATCAATGTAAAAGTTCTTCCCGAAGCTCTTAGAGCAACTTTTTTCCCCGATTGTCCTATGCTTAAGACTCAGCCCAACTCCGAGACCGATCCCAGTCCACGCCGAGCATGACTACGGACTGTTGTAAGCGTTTTGCTTGCGATGACCGCTAAGCGCCGAGGGATGTACTGTTTGCGATTGCAGGCTGTCTTGTGCCGGGAGCTGGTGCATTCGAGATTGCCGCGCACAACAAGCTCAGCAAGTTGCAGGCCAGTGTCAAGGGACGCGCCAGGCTCGGTGTGCAGGTAGGCAGAATCCACAATCATACTTCGTTGAATGTTTTGTTTGCGGTGCAACCAGCAATAACCTACATCGAATACTAACTAGTCGAGCTGCTACTCAGTGGTAGCTCAGAACTTGGGATAAAGCACAGACGTAAAGCGCGAACTTGGAACGTAAACTTCTTCATAAGCACGTTGAAAAAAACGCCTAATTGATTGTGCACGCCAGCAAATCGTTTTGTACACCTATTTCTCTGGTGCGAAACTAAGTACCATCCTGGCCACGTACGTCCGTTTGTGTGCTCAGGCGTTCGCCGATGCTCTGTTGATTATCCCGAAGACACTGGCTGCCAACGGTGGCTTTGACAGACAGGATGTGATGGTGAAACTGCAAGAGGAGCGCGCCACCAGCAATATGGCCGTCGGATTGGACATTCACACCGGTTGGTGATGTGAGCCATATTCGGCCCGTTTTCGCTTCAACACGCCGATTGCGCTCAGCTGCTATGCCGAAAAAGCACAGTTGTCATCACGCGATGTTCAGGTTGCAGGATCGTGACTTGATTGTCATTTCTTGTTTGTTGCAGGCGAGCCATGTCTGCCGGCCGATCAAGGTATTTGGGACAACTACATTGTCAAGAAGAACATGCTGAACTCATGGTAGGTTTATTGTCGTTCGCGGCACCTTGTTCAGAAAGGTGGACGTATGGATCGAGTGTAGCTTTCGAGATGTAAAAAAATTTCGGTTTCGTTTGCACGAGGGTCGGACAACGCAGAGGTGACACACGTCTGCCACATTTGCTGACATTAACAATATTTCAGTCACGTGATCGCCACCAATCTATTGTTGGTCGATGAAGTGATGCGTGCGGGCATGTCCTCGCTGTCGGGATGATAGACCGTGTTGTTTTTGATAAATGTGTGATGTTTCAATTGGTGTGTGCACCTGCACTGTTATCCACCGTGACCGTATCGAGTTTGCAACCACCACGACGACAGCAACTATGTATATGCTCGGTAAGGCAAAGTGACGTTTTTTGTCTGAACCGTCTTTTGAAATGTGGAGCACCAGTTTTGACTCCAGAACATGTTGTTGTTCATTAGGGTCCGGCAAAACTACACTTGCGCTGTTCGAAATTTGTGTTCCCGGTCTCCGTAAATACGGTGCACACAAAACACCGTTTGTCGTGCCCTAGGGCGTTCGTGTGGTCGCAGTGCTTGCAAGGTTGATACGGCTTAGTTATTCTTGGTTGGTAGGTTTTGTGCACCAATTGGAAATCGCAGATTTTCGTTTTTAGGATAATAATGCACTACGTAAACTATTCTGAATCAGTTTATCCCCCGGAACGTTTGTGATGCGAAAGCACTTTTTTGTTAACACTTGTATTGCTGTTGAATTTTGTTGATCGATATTGTTGCTATTTTGATTGTTACAATCTTACACATAGCGCGTGGTTATTTTTATGCAGCACCCTTAGTCAAAATACGCTTGGAATGTGAGCTATTACCGTGTACGATTTCATCATAGTCACTTTGTTGGAACATGAAGTGTCACTGACCAGGTCCCACTGTTCGGCTTATATGATTTTCTCAGAATAAAGCGTTGCGGACTATTCGATACAGCAAGCTGTTTTATAAATATTTGGATCAATTTGACACAATAATATAATAATCTATACGTACATAAATACAGGACCGTATGTTTGTTCGCGCAATGGTTTTACGAACAATAGCAAGTGAGATTCTGGACTTGTGGATAGGTACAGAAACGCAGAGATCAATTATTGGAAATCATCGATTATATATCAAGCAAAAATGACAACAGCAATGCAACTGGCTATTGGGTTTGTAGATACGGGCGTGCAAATTATTCATGTTTGACTTATTTTATTCACAGCAACGTTTTGCAGCAGAAATTACAATGAGATGCCCAAACACTTCCATACTGACCCCAGCGGTCTGAATACCGAAAAGGTTATGACTGAATATATCAATAGTGCGAATTTCAGCTGTTCCGCCGAGTGTGTCATCAACGTGCACACTTAGGTCTCCTCGGTGATAATGGCTGGTTCAACGTGAATGGCAGAGTTGTTCTTGCCGGGTGACATGGCCTGTTGACCGCTGCTGCTGCTGCTGCCCGATCGATAACACGGATATTTGGGCGCGAATTTCAAATCGCCAAACTGTACGGTCTCTTTGTCCTCCGAAATGTCAGACTTGCCGAAACAGCTCTCTTCGAATGTCGGCGTCTGCATTTCCGGGTACAATTCGGTCAACACCGATGACGGCATGCGCACACGTTTCTTGGCCGCCGCTGCTGCAACGTGAAATATTGCAAGCTTATGACGATGCAATCCCGAGTTGCTTTGGGTGGCGCAGAGGGTACATTGTCATCAGATATTGTTCGACGTGAAAGTCACTCTAAGTCGCTCCTACGTTATCTATGATCATGTGACGACCACTGCGGGCAGCTGCCTTAGTCGTTCGAAGCACAATTTCAATGTATAATAGTACATAGTTGCAGGGTGACTCAACAACGAAAGCAGTAGTGCTCAGATAATAAAAAACTGCTACGCTGAAAAGTCACGTGATCAAGAAAGGACCGGACCGATCACAACGTCCCCATGGATGTACATCGGCCCGTGCAGTAATACTTCCGTCAACTACATTACAATAAGTCGCAGCTTACATAATGCATCAGTCTCGACGTCCGTCATCATATTACTGCCACTTGGCTCGCCCTCCATGGTCACTTGAATGGTGGGCGTCGTGCGAGT
>JASAMV010004968.1:0-11930 GCA_030248065.1 Rhynchonema sp. JSB1_4
GAAATTATGCTAAAATAAGCCTTAAAATGCGTATTTTTGTGCACGTGTGAGAAAATTTGAACGAATTTGACCATTTTGGCCCATAAAATGGTCATTTTGGCACTAAAATCAACACTTTTTTTACTTGGTGACCGGAGCAAGAAAGCTAGCTAGCCAGTTTGGGGGGTATGGGTTTCGGAGCAAGAAAGCTACCTAGCAGTTGGGGGGGGGGTAATACCCCCCAACCACATCACTGATCACAAATCAATACCGGTATAGGTTGATCATGTAATTAGCACCAGAGCACACAACCACAATTCTGGCTAATTGTATTGTAGTTTATGCAAGTTGTCATGCACAGGCTGATACACAGTTCTCCTCAGCAGCACTAGATGAACGCAAGATGCAACAATACGCGTGCATCAGGTTGTGCTGTGGTGCAGGACAACTTGCGTCAACTACCTTACAATCAGCCACAATTCAATATTATCACAGTTCAGCGACAACCTTTGTGCATTCGCCGCACGTCATCACAGTCTGTCGTTGCGCACAAGCGACGTGAAACAAATGTCCGCAGAGAAAGTATCCGATTTGTTTGTTGCTGTTGGTGCTGGTCTTGGTCGAGACAGGTGCCGGTCTGAGCACGGACTGGCCACACGCACAACAATGTTGTTGTTGGTCGACGCGCACAGCGCGATGATTACTGGTGACCAGGCGCGATAACAGCGCGTGGCAGTCGGCCAGCGTCACGCACACCGAACCCTCCTGCGCAGACAAAGAAAGGGTAAGAAACGGGCCGCGTGTAGTCCAACTACGTCTAGATGAGCCCGATTTCGGAGGTGGCAGATTGGTGAAACATTCATACGTGGCTGCTGAATTGGGAATGTTACACGCTGTTGAATACAACGTGGGTGCATGAGGATTTTCACTTTCTATTCGTTTAGTAACCACACCGCCTCCGAAATCGGGCTCGTGTTGGCGTCGTTTGCCTTTACATTGCACAACGCGCATATAATGGAAATTGGGAATGTTGTCAAAAGCTCGTATCATCTGGGAAAATCGTCAAATGCCGGAATTGTATTGTAATTTTCCATACAGAAACTATAATTTTGTTAGAAACTTTGCCCAAGTACAGTCCTCTGGAGTCTAGTCGGAAACGGATCTGTGGGAACATTTCATCAAACACTTGAACAGTTTTGAGGAGAAACCATGAAAAAGACCGAATTGGAACCACTTTTGCGGTTGAAAATCAATAATCAAAATCAAAATTTTTGAAAAGCTCCTCACTCCAAACAGACCAAAGCGGGAACTTCTATTTCCGAACAAGGCCTCGGGGGTTCGATCAGGGAGGGGGCTCTATAAGAAAAAAACTACGATATGACAGAAACCTTGATGGTGGCCGTCGAAAACCCCCAAAAAACCCCTAAAAAAACCCCGAAACGGAAAACCCCCAAAAAAACCCCGAAAACGAAAAACCCCGAAAAAAGCCCGAAAAATAAAAAATGTCAGGGATGAAAAAAAATCTTGTTAGAGGTGGGTATTCATGATTCAGGACTTCAAGCAGATTTGACTTCCTAGAATAACTGAATGCGCACATAATGACGGCTGCTCAGGTTGTTTAGTAGAGCCACGGACTGTCTAACGTTGTAATGACATTGTACCGATGCGAAATACAAGCGCCGCAGGCAGTGGTGTCGTTGAGAAATCGAAATTTTCCCATACCCAGTCCAATTTTCGGGAAATTTCCCATACATACCCCCAAAAATCAAAAATTTCCCATACCAGGGGGGGGTTTTTCCAAAAACTCAAAAATTTCCCATACCCGAGGGTGGGGGTTTTGAAAAAAATGACCCCAAAAATCTTCTAAAAGTGCCAAAATTGGTCTAAAAAGTGCTTAAAACAGTGTTTTCTTGCGGTAGTAAGCAATTTTTGACATTTTTGGACGAAAAATGGCCAATTTTGGTACTTCTCGGGGTCAAAAAGTCATTTCTTAGGGGTGCTTGTTCCAAAAGTGAAAAATTTCCCATACCCCCGGCCGATTTCCCATACCCCATACCAGGGGGGTAACCCCCCCCCCCCCCCCCCAACGACACCACTGGCCGCAGGCGATTTTTTGAGAAAAAAACAAGCAAAAGCATAAAAACAGCATTTTCACCACAAAAAGGGGGAAAATAAAAAAAAAAAATAATAAAAAAAAAAAAAAAGAAATTATTTTTTTTAAAATTAAAAAAAAAAAAAAAAGGGCGAGAAAAAAAAAAAAAAAAAAAAAAAACAAAAACATTTTTTTTTAAAAAAAAATTTTTTTTACAAAAACATTTTTACTTTTTTTTAACCCAACCCTGGGGTCACCAATGGACCCATGCGCAAAGCAGCCAACAAAAGCGACAAAGGCAGCCAAAAATAATTGTCCCATGATGGCCGAACCTGTAATTCCATCTGCTGCATGAAATCGTGCAGAATTTTGACGATAGAATCGCGCAGGCCCGCTATCTTCATGCCGTTCGGAATTTGTCTAAAATCAGTCAATTTTTTAATGTAAAAAGCCAGAAATTGACCAATTTTGATCAACGAGTAGGGACGGACATCGGAGTAAGGTATCGGGCACCCAAAAGTATCGGGTATCGGCATGTTTTTCCAAGGCATCGGGCATTACGTTTTTCGCGATTAAAAACCAGTTCTCACATACGGTTCTGCAGATATTCATTGTTTTACGACCAGAAAATTTGTTAAAATAGAGGTGGGAGCTATTTTTATTTTGCATGACACAACAACAGAGCGAGATTTTTATGAAAAAAAATTGTTGCGCGCGGTACTCAATGGCCATCTCAAAAAATCCCACACGACATTTGCCAAAAACCTCAGTTTTGCTATAAAAACGGTGTTTTTATGGTATTTTGGCTGCATCGGGTATAGGTTTCTTTTCGAAGCAACGTGTGTCGGGTATCGGCATTTGCCAAATATAGGCTATCGGGTATCGGCATAGCCGCCAATACCGATCCCTATCAGCGCGTGATCCGAAGTGTCTTTCGTCCTCCGAAACGCATACCCCAAACTGGCTAGCTAGCTGGCTTTCTTGCTCGGACCAACTACATCACTGATCGCAGCGAACAAAACGCGAACTCCCTCCCCACCGAAGAGAGTGCAGCACCAAAATACCCCCAAAACCTATTCACTCGGGGTCCACTGTAAATCGCCACAATGACGGCGTACCTAATAATCAGCACCGGATCAACATGAGTGCCAATGTTCTGCAACAGGGTCGTGATCGTTTCGGGTCGTTTGACGGCGAACCGAATCAAATCGCACCACAGATCCTGATCGTCGTGTTCGCTGCAGAATGCGATCGCTTGCAACATATCCCTCAACTCATTCACTATGACCAGCAGCGCCTCGCGACGGTTGCCGCCACGACCAAGAAGGAACACAACCTGAAATGGGATACAGCGAATCAATTCTCGCTATAATGAACACGAGTGAATATCTCTGAATGGCGAATGAAAGTTCAATTGTTAAATTTCTCAAATTAGCACAAAGTGGTTTCCTCGCACAATTTGTCACACGGAAACTAAATTTACGAAATTAGGTAACCAAACTCAGAAACTATCTGGCACGGGCTCCCGTCTGGTAAAGCAGGTCGAAACGGGCAACCAAACACACGAGGCATCACAAGTCATATTGTACAAAACCCAGCACATACATATACTACGGGAATACGGGAGAAACTTTTCAAACGCGTTGTCTGATCCGTAAAGTTCGAACAACCAGCTGAGTTTCGTAGCATTTCACGCAGCTGCTGTAGCAGCTGATACACGCATAATCAGCTTTACGGATCAGGCATTGCGTTTGAAAAGTTTCTCCCAAAGGTACTGCCAGAGTATACACAAGCAAACACAAACGCAACGAGAGCGAACCTCCTGCGTGAGTTTCTTCTGTCGGCACACGTTGAGTGCCCTGTCCAGATTGTAGTGTTCGGAGCGACGCAGAAACGGCAGCAGACGGCGCGCGTCGTGATTCGCGTACAACATCACCGCTGTGTCGGCAAACTCGGAGCCTGAATAATCAGGAGAATGGAGCCTGAATGATCAAACAAATTCAGGATTATACATCAATCAATTCCGTAATCGACTGATTGATTGACCGACTGATAATTGCACCAGGAAAAGTTCCACGAATGTCACAACGACGCGTATTATACGTTGTCAAAAACGAAAATTTCTGGCCCTATCCACTGTATAACCATAACCAAGTCCGGGTCACGTGAACAAAGAACGCCAGAAGGTGGTAATCGGCGGTTAACGGCACAATGTTGCCGAAGCTGTTGGTCAGGTAACCATATATATGTATTTTCGAAAAATAAAAACAACACTCCGCGTGATAAAACACTCGGGAGTCAGCGCGAAACCGCGGTCTTGCAACGCGCCCTTTCGCTTTCAACCTAGAGTATTTTGGACTAGAAAATCCGAAAAAAATCCACAAATGCCATACATAAACACGAAATAGTCCCTATGAATTTCGAAATTAACGCCGAAAAACAAGCCCGGACCAAACTCAAACCACATATATGATCGTACCTTCATTTCGGTTGAAAAGTTTCTCCAAATAAGCCAGTTGCAACTTGGGCGTCTTGCTGAGTTGCCGCATGACAGTTAATGCAGGCAGACTGTCCTCGTTCTCCAGCAGCAAGCGAACGGCAACGTCCGTGTCGATGTCCATCAGTTCGCGGATTCGCTCTTTCACCTGGGTATGCCTTTCTGATATTCGGGATGGGAATTTTGGGTGAAATTATTGCGTCTAGGTAAACGACCACTACAAATAAGCTGTATAGTCCAGCCACGGACTCATGAGACGACTCATTTTGAAGTTGACTTCAACGGATCCAATAGTACCAATTCAGATAACCAATCCTGACTTTTTGATTTCCCAACGACACCACTGTGAGGGAGTGCCGACGCAATAAACCAACCAACATCTGACGCAACAAATTGGAATAACAGAGAGGAACACACTTGAATGGGATTAAAAATTTTGTCACTAGAGCTGACCACCATGACCTTTCAAACCAATTGTAAATTCCGTATTTTTCTTCGTTTGGTTTTCACAGCGAAATCATTATTGCTTGTGACGATTTCTTTCATGATTTTACCCTCTGGTCGAAACATTTTGCTGATCAGCAAAATGAACCAGTTTCACTTTCATACAGTAACCTAGATTTCGAACTCAGGTGTAAATTGACCAAATTTTAGGTGCAAATTGACCAATTTACAGGTATAGTTGCAATCTTTCCAGAAAACTATATTTACTAAAAAAACGTGTTTTTTTCCAAAAAAACGTCTTTTTCCTGATATTTTCCCTGGCCAAAAATTGGCCGCCTGCTCAAATGAGGCGAGCCACACTTGGGCAAATGTGGTCAAAAATTGCATTCAGAGAAAAAGTCATGCTGGACCCAAACTACATAACAAACGGTGCGTTTGCACGATTCGAGAAACCGACCTCGCGACTTTTCCATTTCTTTTTTTGGAAATTCTTCCAAAAATTTCCGATATTTTTGCGGGCACTGGAAACGAAAAACCCCGAAAAATAAAAAAAAATTCAGGGATGTGGGTATTCATGTCGCTCGCGACCCACGAGTGAAACATCACCCCACACATGCAAAACTGGCATCGGCTCTGACTTGAGCCTAGGCTTAGACTACAGCCAAGAAAACCTGTCTCCGGGTTTTCGAGCCCACCCGACTAGCGACCCACCTAACTTACACACCCTGTTTTGTATTTATTTTCATGTTCGTAAATTTCACACGCGGTCTTGTACTTATGCTTCTTCCGTTTAACCTTCTTCTTTTGTGTATTTCTGAGGCAATAAACCAACCAACCCACCTGCGGAAAGAGTCGATATCGATCAATCAACTGGAATACGGCACGGTCACCCAAACTCATGTACAATTCCAGCGCCCGATCATATTTGCGTTCATACGTGTACAGCTGCGCCAGCGTCAACAAGAGGCCGTTGTGTGTCTGTAAAGACAGCGTCGATCTTGCTCGCCTCTGGATTAGGGTTTTTTAGCTTCTATTGGTGGCTCATTCGGCCAATAAAGATATTGAATCAGCCATAAGATTTTTGGCAAATGAGCCATCAATGGGCCACAGGCCCGTTTTGAAAAAACATGGTCTGGATAAATTCGGACCAAACACCCATTGCTGCTAAATCAGAAGGAATCATGGAACAACATACATTTGAAGGATTCGAAGCTCTGGAGTACACCTGGCCCGCACAAGAGTGCAAGATAGATAAAAACGATAAATTTCAGCCCGTAGCAAGAATATTTTCTCGAGGGTCAAAAGGAATAATGACACTGAAATAAAAATTCTGAATGAATGCATAAAAATCTAGTACTCGTGAACGTGAGGCCTGAATGGAAACCAAAAGCCACATTCAAGAACTTTCACTATAACCAGGATTTCACGGTAAAGGGTCAATCAAAACAGGGTCCCACTTGCAATCACATACAATCGATACAAACCAACACCAACATCAACCCAGTCCAAGCACAGCAACAAACCTGTGTATCAATGCGTTTCCTATGCAGCCTCTCCAACGTGTTCGTAATGATGGCACCAACCCTGTACAAATCAGGGGACCATTGCCGCACCACACGCCGGAATTGTTCCACGTCTCGCGCGAGAAAGTCGTTCAGAACCTGAATAAAAAATTTCTGGCAATTATTGTTGACGTCCAATTTAGATAAATTTCAGTGTTTACATTTTATTTTTGTAAAATAATAGCGCATGGTTGCAAGGTGCCTACCACTTAGCCCCCCAGCCACTACAGTGATTGTGTGTCCATTCGATATAGTAAGTTTCTAATTTCGTTGCCTCATGCATTTTTACAGACGCAGGGAACTCCTGTTCAAAGTCGAGGCAGGCAACCAGCCACGCAGCTGACAGACACACACGGCTTGTGTGACTAAAACATTCGAAACGCACACGAGCCAGCTGCGTGGTTTGTGAACTGTGTGTTGAGTTTGTTGCCTGCTTCGTCTTCGAACGGGAGTTCCCCGGCATCTGTAAAAATGCACGAGGCAACGAAATTAGAAATTTACTATGACAATAAACACACCAACCATTTCATAACATTCGGGCTCGAGTTGTGGATCGTGCAGGGGCAGCACGGAGGCGAGCGCGCTGACGGCGTGCAAACGATCGAATTGATTCACGTATGACTCCCAGATGTCCTTACGACGGCCGCATACCTGGCAGAGCGAATAAGGAAAAACTGGAATAAGAGCAAGTTCAGAAAGTTGCCTTCACCCTGTTTTATGCACGGTTCACTGAAACAGCGGTCACTGTTTGTAGCACATCCGTTTCAACAGATCGGAAGAATAAAGTGAGAAGATTGCCAAAACCTCAATCTCGTTCTGGGGTCGGTCTCGCCCCAGCACAAGGGGTTCGGCTAAAAATACCGATTTAGCGAATTGGGATATTTTTCGAAAACTTGTCACGTTTCTGGACCACAATGAACCAACGCTCACGCTGGTTTCAAGTACGAAGCTAAAAAAACTTAATTCGAAAGCCGGCCAAACCTCGAAGTCCGATCCCAGACAGACAACCAGCTTTGTTTCTCACAACAACGAACGAACAACAACAGTCTTATCTTTTTCAACAACCCAAGCCCACCAAACGCACCTGTGGACACAACTTGGCCGCCTGTTCGTAGTCACCGACGTCCAGCAAATGATCCAGATAGACGCGTCCGACTTGCGTGACGTTGTGCTGCGTCATTTGTGATGCGTTCGCGACCGAATAGGCCAACGCGCGATCGTACAGCTCGTTGGTCAACAGCCACTCGACGCGATCGTCGACCGAACACGGCCGTAATTCGATCATGTCCCTGTGAATGTTGAAGTTGAGTTGCACAGTCAATCCGCTTTGAGGTGACCCTGCGACTGCGAGTTGGGTTGGAAAGCTGAGTTCCAACACCCGACGTCTCGAACCATCCGACACACACACACACACACACACACACACACACACACACACACACACACACACACACACACACACACACACACACACACACACACACACACACACACACACACACACACACACACACACACACACACACACACACACACACACACACACACACACACACACACACACACACACACACACACACACACACACACACACACACACACACACACACACACACACACACACACACACACACACACACACACACACACACACACACACACACACACACACACACACACACACACACACACACACACACACACACACACACACACACACACACACACACACACACACACACACACACACACACACACACACACACACACACACACACACACACACACACACACACACACACACACACACACACACACACACACACACACACACACACACACACACACACACACACACACACACACACACACACACACACACACACACACACACACACACACACCAGTGTAAAAACCACAGCCGACACCGGACACAACGTTTCGGGCAAAAAAAACAGTAATTCTGCATTCCTAATGCGAAACACTGGGGGCGAAATCAAGCTTGGTTATCGGTCCGGTCTTGGTTGCGCCGCTTTCTGAGATAAGGACATTACTCATGCCATTGATTTCAAGCAAATCGATAAAAGTGGTTCATTTCAAGTTTTAGAACAAAATCACAAAAAATCTCCAAAAATCGTAAATGAAAAAGCCACGTGACCAACGCAAGACCGGGCCGGACTGATCGTCAAATATGATTTCGTCGAGGGCGTTGCAAAAATAGGCGCTTTTACTAATTTTACATGCTGTTGGGGTTTTCTCGATCCTGCATTCCGGACCAAAGTGTCCTCGCTCAATCCTTCGGTTGGTTTATGTCAACGGTGAAACATTTTTGATTGAAATGCCACAATTTCTTGGCGTAACGCACCAACGGCGCACGTGCAATTGCGCAACGCCGGTTTGAGCAAAAAAATAGCAGAGTCCTACGCCTGACACTAAAATCAGCCTAAGTCAAAGCCAAACAAAATAGGTTTGCTCTTTTGGCTCTGCGCTTTTTTCTTGCTCGGGGGAGTTCGCGCTCACGCTGGCTTTGTCAAAGTGCCTGCCAATCGTACCAACTACGCCCCCGAAACAGCCGGCAAGCATAGGTGCGTTGGAAAGCTAACTTTGTACACCCTCTGGGCCTCTGGTATCACATCTACAGTGCAGAAATTATACTTCTAGGAAATCTCGCAATTGTTCCAACATCCATTTAACAATTTTTCCAGCACAAAAGATAAAATACTCACTTTTTAGCCAACAGGAAGTACGCATTTTCGCCCACAATCCCGCACATGTGATAATTATGACACATCAGTTCAGCACAGTCGCGCATTTCAATAATATCCTGAAATCAAACCAATGGGCAAATCAATGATTTTCATTTTACTTATTAACACATCATAAGAAATAAAAAAAAACGCAACACACCTCTGAAATAAGTTCATATTCACTGAAATTAACGGGTTGCATCAGCCAAACACGTGGACAGTGCGGTCGGTCGACATCACTATCAATCTGAAAGTTGGACTCAATTTCAAGTGCAAGCATCGTAAAATTTTTCCAATGGAAAGGCTGCATAACATTAAAAAACGACAGATTAATGCATACCTCTTCTGTCATGAAAGAAACATTTTGCTGCCAAGTTCAGCAGACTGGAGTGTTTTCGTCACAAAACGTTAACTAGTGAAATTTATGGTGATGCCACCATTTTCGACCAACATAAAAGCAGCACCCAGATCTGCTGATCAAAATTAGTGAAATCAGCCAATATCTCTGGGTGAAAAGTCAAGTGCGCACGGCACAGCAGATCCGATTACGAAGTTTGACATCGGTTTCGTTGGTATCAGTCTAGGTTTCGTTGATCACTTCACCAAATAGAATTTATACTGTTTTTCAGACATTTCTTTGGTGCAATTTGCGCCTAAACTTTCAGACTTGCACCTGAAGATTAGAAGGTCAGGTGTAATTTCCATCCGCCATTGCCGCATTTAGCGCAGAAAACGAAATTCCAAGTGCAAATTGCACCAGGTGAATTTTAAAAAACAAAACAACAGAACGGTAACTAAACCAAGAACTAACATACTGGACTCACATTCTCCGGGTCTGTCTCATCCAAGTCAGTCACATGCCTCGACACACAGAACAACACCAATTCGGCCCAACCGGTTGCCATTGCAGCAGCTGTGGACAGCGAGTGGCCTGATCCAGCAAGGGGAATGTCCAACGCTGATGTGGTGTACGAGATTCCGGCGGCAAAATGTGCACCCAGATTCCAGAGGTGTCGGATTTCGACGAGTTTGCTGGGCAGATCCGGTGTGGCCGCGACGATATGGGCCGGATTGGCGCGAATGCCTGGGAAAAGTTATTTTGATCTTTTTTGCACGGGAAGAAATTCTCGTGAAACTCTCATGAAACATTATCATCTGCAATAAAAGCAACTAAAGCTATGACATTCACTTGTTATTTTGAATATCAAGGTGTTTTCCAGAAATTTTAATCAAGAAATTTCAAGACACAAGTTGGCGGTTACACAATGCTTCAAATTTAGGTGCACTTGCATTGCAAAACATGCAAAAAGCCAAAGCGGCCAAGTTTGCCCGAAAACAGAAATTTGCCCAGAATCCAGTTATTTGTCAAAATGCCCCGAAGTGATAAGCAAGCACAAGAACCGATCATAAACATAAAGAACAGAAAAAATGTCAAAATATCTCACCACAAACAGTCAAGGTATTCGCCCAGGCGATCACAAACGAGCTGGAATCCAGCCAGCACATGTGCGCCGGGTACAGTTCACTTCTCAACTCGAGCGCATGCTCGCGTTTGACGTGCGTGATGATTTGACGCAACCCTCTGTCATACAATCGGACACCTGACTCGTTTGCGAATGCAACGTAACCATACTGGGCGTTGACCAGGTGAATGAAACCGTCGCGCTCTTTGCCCGAGTAGATAATCTGCAAATGAAATCATAGGTGTCATCCATTCATCGGTTTGATATTGAATGATAATGTCGGCGGGCCAGAGTCCCTTAATTGACGTCTCCACTTGCGCTTGCTGTCGAAATGATCGAGCGACTATTGCGATCAGATGGCCTGATAATCAAGGAGACTCGGTGAGAAACTGGAAATTGTTGCCGTTTGATGCCCTTAATCAGCAAGGAGGGCCAACAAACCCAACTGCTTTGCCTTGGGCGGCGTTTCAACTTGAGCATCAGATTACATAGCGTCGATTTGGATTGTTGTTTTATTTTTTTATGTTTCGTTTATACTAATCCCGTTAATATTAGTCCGTTAATTTCCGGTCTAGGGTCATTCTCGCGTGTAACATCTGTCATTTCGGAGACCGTGGTTTGTATTACATGTACATACGGTTGTATTGGTTGGTCTTTGTGCGCCGACTCCGATATGGTGTTTTGAGCTCTAAATCTCGGGCGTCGCACACGGTTTTTCATTTCAAAGTTGCCCACCAGCTATTGGGGACCAGAAACTAGGTTAGAAATCCCTGGGTGGGCTGTCGGGTCCCGAATAACGGAGGTACCCGACACCAGACATGGCCCTACCCCACCACTAAACGATCTACATTCGATCTAACGGGCCGTGGTTACCCAAAAAACCATACCGTTCATTAGTTTGAGTGAAAAACAGCAAAAATTTCCCAATGAAATCAAGCTGACCAAAATCAAATCAACTGCCTAGCACATAAATGCAAACAACCTGTTGTTTGTGCTTGCCGAAGAATCCCCGTTCGTGAATGACGAGCGCACGATCACCGGTGGTAAACAGCTGATTGCGGCCAAAATCGTCGTCCATCGCCACACTGCGCACCGGACGGTCCATTGAGATCACCTGCACAATTGGGCCCCAATTATTATTATTAA